>CM061918.1:4198718-4500946 GCA_031002005.1 Vandiemenella viatica | reverse complement strand
ACACATTATTTAAAAAAAAGAAAAGTGCACAAATCACAATTGAAAAAAGTAACTTAACACATCAACAAAGTAAAAATTAAACTAGTTAATGCATAGTGTGTGGACCTTTCCTTCTTTTTTAATTTGGCTTTATGGTCCATTAATGTTCAGGTAATTTGAGAAGGGAGAGGATAGGGTAACAAGAAACACAAGGATATCATTTCAAGGGCACCATTGCTGGAGTGATTTTGGAAAAACATCTGGATGACCAGAACGGGGATACAACTGTATCTACTATTTAATATATATATATATATATATATATTGAACATTGGATAGAATAAAAAACCACCGCTACTGAGGAAGAGCTATGCTCGAAAATTTTATTCTGTGTGTGTGTTTTTTCGGTTTTTTTTTGTACCAACGCCACTGGAATCCCCTTCTTTGGTAAGCGGTGGTTTTTTATCCTATCCAATGTTCAATATATCCGCTATTAGCGCCTTTGTTTCCTAACAATCTATATAGATATATCTTGACATTTTCCTAATGTTTCTTGAGAATAGCCATTTTTGTATGCACAGTGTTGATTAATTTTAATTCAACAAGTTTAAATTGGTGTTTATCTATGAGGAGACTCAGGGCCACTTCAAAAAAAAAAAAATAACAAAAATCTAAAAGTATAATATGCAGAAATGATATATATTTCGCAAAAATATATTGAATTTACATTCCATACAGCAATAAATTGCACATAAAAAATGGACACACATACTCATGTATGTTTATATATTTTGTAATTCGGGTGGTATGGATATTTTCTTCAGTTCTGCAAATTTCTTTAGAGCATCGTATTTTGCATGCAATTGCTGAACTTCTTCCCGCATTCTGTTGTTATCATCCTGCATATTTTCCATATCTCTGTACTCCTGTGATTTTTCAGTTTCAAGCTCATCCTTCTGCTCAATGCGTTTGATTCTACAGCTGTAAAAGAAAGTAAATCTGATGTATCAAGAACTCTAAATCTTAGAAATGCTGTCCACACTTTCTGAAATGCCGTATTACAGTTACATAAATTACTACCATGATTAGCATCATGAAAAAATCACTAAGTATGATGGCACAATTTTAAAAATAAAAATTTGTACTTGTATACATTGTTGAACAGTTTAAGGGTTATATTGGTGATCTCGTTACCATTTTTTTTAAATTAAGAGCTTTGATTCTTGAGTGAAGCACAATGGTTGACACATGGTGCGAAGCAATTATAGATTGAATTTTTAAAAACTACAAATTTTTGCTGTCATTTCCATTCCAGAATTTGACTGAAATAATCAAATTGTCAAAATATTTCAACACTTTACAAGCCCAGTAGTTGTACGACTCATGTACATCATGTCCAGTGAGATTCCATACCCCTCCTCATTCATTGGAGAGTAAGTGACAAAATTTCAGTGTAATAATAATAATAAAGAGAGGAAACTATAGACCCTACACACAATAATATCAATGTATGATGGCTAATAAGAAGAGAACACAACAGAGTGAAATGACAGCAAGGCAATACAGAGCAGTGAACCTCTTGTCTTTGTGGTACATTCTATTAAAATTGTCTGCAATATATTCTAATACTCTACCCCAACAATTAATTGTGGTTTTCCAGCTCTATTAAGTTATCATACACTGTTACTTCATTCATTATAATCTTCTGGATTTTTCGTAAAGTAAATTCCATCCTCCTTATTGCCCATCCCACCTTTTTCACGATTTCGTCAGTTGTTAGTTATAAATTGTCTCAATACTGTCTCTTAATCTCAACTTTCTAACAAAGCCATAGAAATTGAAGTCATATAACTTATTGTTCCCCATATAGCCATAATATTTTCATGAACACATCTTTAGCTCCTCTCACTGCTGTTATTAATTCCTTGTTTACTCATTTCAAATGCACTCTACTGTATTGTCGTTCTTGACTAAGGAATGCAATCCCGCAATGTTTTCAATTCCGTGGATTTTTGCAGGATTTGTATCAATCCCATGGATTAGTGCCAACAGTTTTTTAATGCATATTTTTAAAACATAGTTATTTTAAGTGTTAACAAATTAAATAAAAACATCTATTAATAAATCAATGTTAATGTCAAATGATAAAAATCAACAGGTAACCATGCAACATATGCATTCACATATCAGTTAACAAAATAACATATTTTGAGGTTATAAATTTTTGTTTTTAAATCTAAACAAATTTTTAAATAAATAATCAAAAATATTCAGTCTTAGGTCATATTATGTACATTACAGTAAATCACATCAGTTTGAAAATATGGTATACATAATGGCAAAAAAACGATCTATAACACCGAGATAAAGCATTCTATTTCACAAAGTGAAGTGAATATATTCTGTAAAGTGTAGACTTGGCAGAACAAGATCACACAACTTTTTGTCACTGCACAAGCATGAGACTTGGTCTATTTTTAGAAGAATTGTTTTTGTGGGACTCATTAGAAGTATGGTGTTTTTACAACACAATTCCGTGATACACCTGTGAAGACTTCATTCTAACTTTTTTTGCCTTTGGTTGAAATAATAACAAGGAGTTTAAATTATACATGCTATTAACTCGAAAATAATTGACCAATCATCCCAAGAGAGATTAATCGAAAGAGAGAGCGGCACATGCAAGCAGGCGGCTTTCGTTAAAGAACACGTTTCAAATGCATTGAGGCAGCAGTCTTTGTTCCCTCTCTAGCAGCCTGTAACCTAAAAGCAGCACTGTCATAACCTCATTTCTTTGGAAGCTTAAGCTAGTAACTCTGAAATTACACCTTTCTCACATCTATTTAGGTGCAGGTAATGCCTAATGAAACCAGATATAACAATGGTGATCAAAGCCACAAGCCCCATACCATTCCCAAGTAACACTGCCTCCACTGCACTTTCCACCAGCCTTACAATTAGATTCAACATTGGCTGCTCATGGGCAACTCACTTTCCTAATGTCACCGTTTATAATGTAACCAAGATTTCTATCAAGGCTGATTCTTGCAACTTTCCCCTCCCATTCCCTATGCTACTGTAAATTCCCTATTCTCCTTCGCAAAATCCCACTGCACAGATCCTAAATGCTCTATTACCTATTGCCTAGTTTTGAACAAAATTTCTACCTGATAGCCTGTGTTTAACTGATCCTTAAAAGTTGGCATACACCTCTCCTGCAACTATTATCTAGAACATCCTTTTTTTGCATTTCTGGCACCTTAGTCCAATTTAACCTATTAATTCTATGACCTGTTGCCAGCTCCCATTCCCTCCTTAAATTACAATATTCCTAATTATTTCTGTCGCTCCAAGCTATTCCCATCCCTGAAACACATTGGACAATACCACAGAGAAACTTCATTTAAATCTCCTTTTCCATTGCCACTACATTCCTGCAAGTGGTGTTCCCTTCTCACAGTGCAAGAAACACCCTCTGCCACAGTCCTATCGCAAACACCACACTTACCATACATTATTTTCTTTTCACAAACACAAGCAGAACATTAATTATGAAGAAAAATCATAAAGTAAACACTGATTGGTAATATAAAAAAATCAAAGATTAAAATTCCTTTTTTGGTAAATGGTATTGCATAATTAAACATTTTGCTACCGTCACCATTTTAATCGAGAGGCATTTGTTGTATCGTCATACCAGCATTTATAAAAGGATGCTCAGTAACTGAAATCCCATCCAAATCCAACCAAATATATACATATATTTTTGTGAATTGTGCCGAGGGAAAAATTATTTTGAATTTTTCAGCTTTTAATTTTTAATTTAAAAGTTTTTCAAAGTCACATCAAAATGAAATACAATTTTACCTCCATACTACAGTCTGCACATTGATAAAAACCTCATCAAAATCAGACCAGTAGTTGTCTTAAATTTCTCGGATATCACTAGAGTCCGACCGAAGCCACACATTCAACTTCATTCAATGAAGTTTTGTATCCAGCTGCCGAAAAATGAATGAAATATTATGAATGATGCCATTGCAGTGCACCCGCAGGTCACATGTGGGAAATGCAAGTGCAGTGGGGAAAAGAGACACCGGCGCGGAACAAAACAATAAAAAAGAAAATATGCATATGGGTATTCACGATAATGTTTCAAATATGAACATAGCCACGTGCCATGGAAACAACGTTTCCATTGGTTGTGTAGCTCACACTACAGCTCCTGATCACAATGCAATTTTAAAAGATATTGATATAAATTAAATAGTGACGGAGGCTGAATTGGACTATCCCCTCCAGTTTGAAGAACATTTGACTTGTTATTTAATAGAACTTTTGCTGCTGAGGACCACTGATATTTTTCTCTCAATATTGGGCTTTCAGTCCGTATATTATTTACGACTGATAGCAATAAAATATTAATCAGCTACTAACACTAGTTACACTAGTGGACAATTGTTCATTTCTGCCGATGACGAGAGAAGAGCTATAAAAAAACTTTTATTTTTAGCTGATAACATCAGGCTATTTGACTTTAAGTATTAAATCTTATTTTATTTAAGTATTCATCTACTTTTTGTTTTAATTACATTATGTATATTTTTAATTAATCTAGGTAAAAAATTGTATGCCTAAAACTCCTTTAAAAATACAGTTATTGATTTGGCTTTAAATGATAATTTAATATATAATTTAGGCTGCAAGATATTTTATTTTAAGAACTAGAATAATTAAAGTATTTATAGCAGATCAGGCTGAGGATATTGAGAATGAGGAATGATGGATTTAGTTTTATAATTTACACAAAATAGCATAAGGTTTTATGAATCCTAGTTAATTTTTAATGTCATTGGTTCCATGTTAGCTCAATAACATGTAAGAAGTTCCAACAGTATGGTAATAAAAACTACAATGAAAAACAAGCATTAAGAAATCTGGGTTATGAGCATTTTAAATAAAGAAGAGTTTCTTGTACTGACCATTTGAACAGACAAAAAATTTAATATCTTGAAACCGGGAAAAAAGCCTTGAATTTACACATCGGGAAAAAAACCGGGAAAAGCCTTGATTTTAGCCTACAACCTGGAATTTTAATCATTTTCAATATATTCATTTTATATTGTTAAAAATTTGTCCATTGTTTGTTTCAATTTAAATCGACGCAATATTACCATTCGAATTAAAATAGGCCTAACTATCCTATATACGAGTATGTGGAATAGTGAAATAATATATTTCATATGGGAGTGTTTTTGTTTTCAAATAGTTACTTAAAGATAGAAAATTAATGTACAAGACGGCCAAACTGCCATATTTACGAACACATGTCAGTATTTAATGTTGGCAGTAGGGTTGCCAACTTTTCACATTTCAACGACCGGACTAATGCCGACTTTTCATATATCCACGACCGGACATTTGCCCACAGGGGGGGGGGGGGGGGGAAGTGTTGTAAAAAGTAAAATTTATAGGACAATTCTTATTTATTTTTTATAAATAATTTTTTACGACAATCGTGAACTAAAAAATAACAAAAACCTCTGCGGAAGAAATCGTGTTTCACTGCCTTTGTCATCAAATTTCACAGTAAAAGTTATTTTACACATTTTACGATATGCGGTAAAATCGTTTCTCATACGCAGCAAGTTTTAAGCCAGTCATTTGGCAACCACTTGTCCCTGAAGCGACAGGAACGTATCTGATTTTTTATGGTAGGCTACTCAATATCGTATTTGAAAAGTACAAATTAATAACACTAATCATTCTTTAATTCTCCACGAACAAAACGAGAACGACATTCCGTCTTCGACATAGTGTAGATAACTGAAACAATAAACTAGTCGCTTCACAATAATCAGATATGCAACTAACTTCCATAAATGTTTAAACACAGAGCAAAACAGTTGAATTATGTTTAACGAAAGGGAGAATAAGGAGCGAGGTGTGGCGATCCTGTTTACTTCCTATACATCTGAGAAACCATCAACTGGTAATTTTTAAAATTTCTTAATAACCGGACGTTTAGTGCCCGGTCGCATGTAGTGAACCTGACAAGAACAGGAACAGGACGGTCGAAAACCGGACGGTTGGCAACCCTAGTTGGCAGTAATGTATAAACGAAGTTGAATGAACGAGTCTGTACAAATTGTAACAAAAAGTTTATCTGAAACATTTTATTTAAAAAAATGCCGAAATCGCACCCAAGCACAACTAAATATCAAAAGGGATACGAGAATCTGTTTCCGTGGGTAGCACCTGATCCAAATGACAATACAAATGCTATTTGCATTTGGTGCAAAAAAACGATCAATGTTTCGAGCATGGGAAAAAGTGCTTTACAAAGTCACTCTGAGAGTAAAAAACATAAATGTTTTAGTGCAAATTCACAGAAGACGTTAGTTACCATTGGGTGCATTTATGAAGAAGTTTGAGAGTTCAAAGATGAAATCGGACACGAATAACAATGGATCAGTTCAAGGTATTTTCTGATTTAGCTGTACGCTATTTTTAATGCTTTCAAGTTGTCCAGTTTTTATTCTGTCTCTAAGTGCCTATATCTCTGTGAAAATTATTTAATTAATTGTTTATAAAAAAGAATGAAATAATTATTGTTTACAAAAACAGAATCAATCGACTTTCATTATCGGTACATTGTAACTTACGATACGAATATTAGTTCCGTTATATTTTCGCTCGAAATACAAAATTAGGATACAAATAAACATAAATATAATTTAGATTGTATTTCAATTTTTCGTTATTTGTTGTTTTTTTTAATGAGAATTTGTTATACATAATTTGCAATTTAAAAATATACAAAAAGTTTATGCGCACATATATTTTACTTAAAGTTTCATTATTACTGCTATCATTATTCGGCATAGTAAACTTTTAAAACCGTTCAACAGAACCGTCACAACAGAGTCCCGAATCTGTACCGACGGTGGAAGCCGAGTGTCTATTGTACTCAATTTTCAACCTAAAATGAACATTATTATTCTCTCATTGTATGTTGCTTACTAGCTACTAAACGTCATTTATTGTTTTTATAGCGATTCCAGTACATAACGGAACAGTATCCTCTAAGCAACAGAACGAGCCGAAGAAGCAATTGGTAATGCAGTCATACCTACTCTCGGAACAGGTTACACGAGCTGAAATCCTGTGGTGTTTGCGCACCATTAGGAGTCACATGTCAATTCGGAGTTCAGCGGATTGTACGGCGTTGTTTACTTCATTATTTCCGGACAGTCAATTGCTAGTAAGATGCAATTACAAAAATCGAAAATTTGTTACAGCATCGTCTATGGGATTGCTCCATACTGAAAGAGTAAACTTGTCGATTTAATTAAAAAATGTGATTTGGTTGTGTTAGAATTCGATGAAAGTATGAATACTGTTTCTAGAACGACTCAAATGGACGTGCATATCCGATTTTGGGACCACGAGAAATCATTAGTATCGACACGATATTACGATTCCGTTTTTTTTTAAAGCGCACAAGGGCAAATGACTTGCTTAAAGGTTTAACCGGTTCATTTGGTTTAGAAAATATTAACAAAATTGTGCAGCTGTCCATGTAAATTTAAAACTTTTTAATGACTTTAACAAGGAACTGAAAGAATCCTTCGATAGCCTACAGCTTTTGCAAGTTGGTAGCTGTAGTTTGCACATTGTCCACGGCGCATTCAAAACAGGCATATCTGAAACCAAGTGGGAAATTGTGTCATTTTTGAGAGCATCTCATAATTTATTTTATGACTCGCCTGCACGAAAGGCACAATACATGGAAATAACTAAATCTTCATCCTTTCCGGAATCATTCTGTGGAACACGATGGGTGGAAAATGCCAGTGCTGCTGAGAAAGCCGTGGAAATTCTGGAGAATATTCAAGCATATATTACTGAAACAAAGAAACAAAAAAACATTTCTACATCACAGAGTTTTAAAATTGTTTCTGAAGCTGTCAGTGACAAATTACTAGGTCCGAAATTGACTTTCTTTAGTTCAACAGACCATTTTTCTGGAACCTTTTTTACATGATTTTCAGAGTGACGTCCCGATGGCTCCACTTTTATATGACGAATTGAACAATCTTTTGAACACTTTGATGCAGCGGGTAATTAAACCGGATGTCCTTAAAAGCACTAAATGTTTGATGAAAATCGACTTACAGGATACAAAGAATTTGATTTTTGTAAAAGATTTCGATTTGGACTTCGCTACAAGAAGTGCACTAAAGAAAGTCAAAGAAGTTTCTGAAAAGGAATTCTTGTATTTAAAAGAAAGCATGCGATCATGTATTATTGCTATAATTCAAAAACTTAAAGAACGATCGCCACTAAAATATAACTTAACACGTGCAATTTCCTGCTTGAATCCAGCGAATGCATTAATACACGAAACAGCGCAAAAAAGATTGACCTTATGTCTTGATATTTTGGTAACAAATGGAAGAATATCAGGTTCCAAGGCAGACCGTGTGAAGTGTGAGTTTCTTGATCTCTGCAGGGACAAAAGAATTCAAGAACAGTTGAAATCCTTCAAGAGAAGCGAAGGTCGCCTAGATCAGTTTTGGGTTGACATAATCAACGTGTCTTTGAAGCCCTGTCCAAACTTCCGCGACTTTATGCAATTGATTTTGATAATTTCACATGGAAACGCTTATGTTGAACGAGGTTTTTCCATAAACTCCGAGTGTATTATTGAAAATCAAAGTCAAAAAAGCCTTGTTGCTCAAAGGTACATTTATGACGGCAGTCCAACCGTCTGGTGGAGTTCACTCTTTTTACATAAAAGTTTGATACAATATTTTCGCAATGCTCATTCTTTGTACAAAGATGATATGAAGAGTCAGAAAAATGAAATCGCAAAACAAAATGAGGAACGATTGATGAACAAGCGAAAGCAGGATGAGATCAAAGAATTGGAAGCAAAAAGGAGCAAAATTTTGGCTGAAGCGTCAAAAATCTCAATAGAGATAGAACATTTTAAAAAATAACTTTTTCATTAATTTAAATCAAATACAGTATAAGTACATTATAATGTAGGTATTATGTAAATGAAATATTATTTATTTTATCTTTAAAATAAAGATTATATACATTGTTACAGTGATGTATTATTTTTCTTCGTCACAATTACCGTTTTTAATGCAAAAAATTTATAAATTTGTTTCAGTTTCTGTGATTTACTGCGTTAAACGTTGTAGAACGTATATAATCGTGCAACGGTGTAATAAATAATATATTTTTGAAAAAAAATAATATTAAAAAAAATAAACTTGAAAAAAAAATTAAACCTTCAAAAACCGGGAAAATTTTGTATTTTGTTTTTTAATTTTTTAAAACAATTAACCTTGAAAAAAAAATTTTAAACCTTGAAAAACCGGGAAAAAGCCTTGAATTTTAAAATGACTCTTCGCTGGACACCCTGTCTAGGTATTATATGCAAGGTTGTTGACATACAATCACAAATTGAATTTACAATTTCCTTTTCTGTAATCTACAGGGACGCATAGGTATAGTAGAGTTAGGTACCATGTTTTGATCATTTGCATTATACTGTAGGTAAACATTAGGTTTGACTTTTAACTGCTTCATGTTTAAGGATTGCAATCCCGCAGTGTTTCAATCCCGCGGGATCGACACGGGATTTGCGCCAATCCCGTGGGATCCCGCAGGATCCGTGCGGGATTGGTACAAACAGTTTTTTAACGCGTATATTTAAAACATAGTTACTTAAAACGTCAATAAATTAAATAATAAATAATTTTAATGTTAAACGATAAACATTAACAGTTAACAATATTTGGATTGGCAAAATGACATTAAAACTTTTTAGCATGTCTTAAAGTGTATTTCGAGGTTTCACATTTTTGTTTTTTAATCTAAACCAATTTGTAAATAAATAATAAAAATGGAAAATATTGAGTTTTAGATCATAATATGTGCCTTACAATACATCACACAAGTTTAAAAATATGGTTTGCTTAGTGGCCAAGTTACCAGAGTTTTTTTTTTTTTAATTATTTTTTTTATATATATATATATATATATATATATATATATATAAATAAACATTCCATAACACCGAGAAAACATTCCACTTCACAAAGTGAAGTCAATATACTCTGTAAAGTGTAGACCTGGCTCAGAACAAGATCTCATAACTTTTTGTCACTGCACAAGCACGAGACTTTGCCTTTTTTTTTGCGTAATTCCTTATTATATCTCCTGATTTCTTGATTGATATTACAGTTGATCCAATGTTATTAAAAGAAACTACTCACCAACACGTAAACTGTCAAGTATTTCAGATTTACTTATGTGGCGTAACGACGTTTTTAGAGTGGAAATTATTATTTTTTAGTAAGAAAGGAGACTTTCTCGGCGAATGATTGCAGTGAAGTCCTCATAGGTTGTATCTCCGGATTTCATTGTAAACACACGAAATTACACACATGAGGAAGACCGCGGAGGCAGCCGTCGAAGTATGGTGTTCCTACAACACAATTCGTCGATAAACCCGTGAATATTTCATTGCAACTTTTTTTACCTTTAGTCGAAATAATAACAAGGAGAAGAGGGATTAATCGAAAGCCTGAGCGGCACATGTAAGCAGGTGGCTTTCGTCAAAGAAACGCATTGAGGCAGCGGCCAAAACAACAATAAGTCAAAGGATATACAATTTCCTTTTGATAGCTGTTAAATAAATAGGTACGCGATCGTTAAAATTACGATAACATTAGTTTCATATCAAGGAATAATCAAATTTTCAGCCGCAAATTAGGAAATTGACACAATTACTTTATCTGCAAACACAGAAAATGGGAATAATGAAACCGTGAATAAAAAGCTGTAACCGTGTAGTTCAGATAACGTGTGTGACACTTAAAAAATAATTATATTGTTAGAAAATCGTACTAAATACGCACCATAACTCAAATTACAGAAATTTGTACTCGAAACAAACGTAAGTTTTGATGAATACGTAAAAGTGTTTTTATTTACTTACGAATGACGAAGGTTGACATAAACAAACGCTTGTTCACATGAGTCAAATGCCAACTGCTCTGGTACAGGCAAACAGTGCAAAATATCCGACAGAGACCGAGTGGTGCAGCGATTCACGCAGACTGACACGCGTTTCCGCTGGATTTTGCGGATTGCGGATCCGCTCAATTTTGTGCGGGATCCGCCAGATTGTCTAATCATGCGGGATCCCGCTTTGCTGGATTGGAATCCCTATTCATGTTACAAGTTTCATAGTAATAGTGTTGCAATAAAATGTTTTTTCATCAAATATTTTCAGCAATTTATAATGATTCTTTATGTTTTACGCATAAATGATATGTATGCTGCAATAAGAGACAGTGATATAAAGAATTATTTTTTTATCATTGCAGTGTGAAAACTTGTAATACATATTTCGTAATACATAAAACGTATTTCGATGTACATTTTACAAAAACTGTTTTTACCTTCACATTGTGAAATACATTTAAAAAATTCTGCATTCTGATGACCTGACATTCCTGCGGTCAGGAGGAGTGGCACTTGATTGATGATAGGCTTGAGGTGAAATATTAATGGAAGTAAAACAGCAAATCAATTAAAAATAATCACTGTTGTAGTTCTACAGTGACAAATCTGCAGTGATCCTATCATTTGCTAATTCTTACTACTGTTGCAGAAAGTGAGCAGGGCTGTGCAACATGATTTTGGGAAAAGAAGTCACTAATAATTAGAAGGTGATGTACTTCTTCACAACATGTTGGGAACTGTGTTGCCACATTATTCAGATTTTGACAGAGTAGTTAATTTATTGCCAGAGTGTGTTTGCCCAACATAGTATTTCAAGTGTGTTAGACTGTTGTAAGTAAATTTTGTGGTGGTCAGAAAAGTACCATGGAATAATTATGGTTCTGATGAGAATCAAACAGTAACATAGAGCATCAGACAATAAATTTTAGTTAATGACAGCAAATATTTTGAATAAGAACCATTAAATTGTACTGTATCAGATCATACAGTGGCTCTACTTATAGTCCAGTAACGGGGTCGTAAAAAGGGGGTCTCACAAACATCACATCACGTAGAAGATTTTTTTTTCTTATCTTGTATATATTGGTGAGAGTATGCAGAAACCAAGTTTTCGACCTCCAGCACCCTCGGCACAATTTTCTGTGGCCAAAAAACATCAAAATTTGGGTACTTTTTTCAGTTTTTCGTCTATAACTCCTTCCTGATAAGTCCTATCAAGAAATATTCTATTTTCAATTTGAAAGAGGACAAAATTTCCTACAACTTTCGTATTACAAACTTTTTTCTAAACTCAAAATTAAGCGAGCTACAGTTCTTTGAAAAACAGCCAAATTTCACACTTTTCCTAGAAGTTGGGTTTTTACCTAATTTGCAGCTCAAAATGACCTGAAACCCCAGTATATATAACCGATATATATGTATTTCTGTATGACATAGTATATATATATGTACTATACTTTGATTACTGATGGTCCATTCAATAATCATATAGCATTGTTGGCTGGGAGATCCCGAAGGATTGTTCGGCTGCCAGGTTACAGTGTTATGGATAGGCCGCGCAGTGCGCTTCTTGTGGCTATCTAACCTGACCAAGTATTAGTACCGCATATAGGGAACCTACAGCTTAAGGTGGAATTAAAACCACAGAATCGTTCTGGCTTTCTCCATATTACACAGCAAGCTGTGGCAGAGCTAAAGCTCGGGTTAATGGCCTTTGAAAATTACTGCTGAGAACGGGATTTCGATCTTCAGTCAGATACTTTAACCACTGAGCTACCATTTCGTTCTATTACCTGATGGTATTTGTACCAGTTTGAAAAACGGATTTGCAAAACTGAAAACATAATGTTATGGCACAAAGTTTATTTATGCAGTCAAAATTAAGTCATAATAAGACAAAATTAGTCATAAATCCATTTCTTTTCCGTTTTAATGGATTGAAACAATGTGTTCCATTTGAATTTGTTCCGTACAACAATGGAAAAAAATTGTCGCTATATGAAGCATTTAAATCTCTTCAAGATACAACACCCAACACAAAAATTTTTGCTATGCACGGATGATTCCTCCTGCATAAGGTTATGTGGCATAGTAGTAAATACTTTGGCTGCTTCTGTGGAAAATATGAAGCCTATTTGACAACGAACTATGGATCCAACATCACAGTTATATTTGACGGATACCGAAGTTATGCTGCGCAGAGAGGAATAAAGTCATCTGAAATGATTTGTAGTTTGAAAACATCAGATACTTCAGCAGGCATCATTTTCAGTGAGGAAACAAGTGCTACAGTGACGCAGCAAATGAGAGCAGCAAGAACTGTGTAATGTTGATACTAATGCAAAAACTGAGAAAGGAGGCATCCAAGATCAACAGGCAAAACAAGATTCTGCTGGATTGATCGTTGATGCAGCAATTTCCCAAGCAGCAAAATTCGACAGTGTGATGATTCTAAGTGAGTATATTGGCTTTCTCATTTTGCTAATGGGCTTTGGTACCACGAGTTTGAACCCACACACATCCTCTTTATCCATGCATTTGCTGGATGTGATACAATATCAGCATATTTCGGCTATGGGAAAGAAAACTTCTACTCCATGATTCAATACCAACCATATCTGAAAGTAACATGCATGCTAACTTCTCAGAATTCTAGCCTCCAGAGAATATTTGGAGAACACGCAGGGGAACAAATCATCTTGGAACGGTACGGAAAAATTGCTTGTGGAACATTGGAAGGCTCAGATATGAAATGATTAAGAAATCTGCCCAAAAAATGCATTCAGGCTAGCACGGTTGCCACCAAAATCAGATGCGGCAACGTTTCACTCAATATGCACGTACCACCAAGTAAAGGTTGGTTGGGTCGAGAAACGTACCCATTGCCAAGAGGATGAAGGAAAGGCTCGTCCAGTCTTATTACAGTTACAATAATAAATGCATTCAGGAGGACGTCGGTTCGAATTCCCGTCCAAGCATCCAGATTTGGGTTTTCCATGGTTTCCTCAAATCACTCCAGCCGAATGCCGGGATGCTTCCTTCAAAAGGCCATGGCCGAAATCCTTCACGTTCCTTGTCCCCAGTCCCATCGTGCCACTAATGAACTCGACGTCGACGAGGCGTAAAGTCATAAATAAACAATAATAAAAGACGATGCACTTGAGTTTACTTCGAAGGTTGTATCATATTCCTTCCAGAAACCTTGTTCTCCTCCATGCAGCTGTCGCTAATCAGGACTGCATTGTTCAGCTGCTTGCAAAAATTTCTCTCGCTTGCCTCGTGAAAGCATTCCTGGAATGTAGTAGATGAAGGAGAGGAAGATTTCTTCGACCTCGAGGAAGCTGTTCCTGATGCAATGGATGAAAGAGACACAATTCATTGATAAGCCGGGACAATCCAACGGAAAAGAAATTTATTTATGACCATTTTTTTAACTTATTATGACTTTATAACTTTGCGTCATAACATTATGCATTGTTGTTCGCTCTATTATCTTCAGTAATAGAGCGATCTGGTAGCTCAAGGCGTCTGACTGGAGATCGAAATCCCGGTCTCAGCAATGATTTTCAAAGGCCATTAACCCGACCTTTACCTCTGCCACAGCTTGCTGTGTAATATGGAGTAAGCCAGAACGATTCTGTGGTTTGGATTCCACCTTAAGCTGTAGGTTCCGTATATGCGGTACTAGTACTTGGTCAGGTTAGATAGCCACAAGAAGCGCACTGCGCGGCCTATCCATAACACTGTAACCTGGCGGCCGAACAATCCTTCGGGATCTCCCGGCCAACAATGCTATATGATTATTGAATGGACCATCAGTAATCAAAGTATAGTACATATATATATACTATGTCATACAGAAATACATATATATCGGTTATATATACAGGGGTTTCAGGCCATTTTGAGCTGCAAATTAGGTAAAAACCCAACTTTTAGGAAAAGTGTGAAATTTGGCTGATTTTCAAAGAACTGTAGCTCGCTTAATTTTGAGTTTAGAAAAAAGTTTGTAATACGAAAGTTGTAGGAAATTTAGTCCTCTTTCAAATTGAAAATAGAATATTTCTTGATAGGACTTATCAGGAAGGAGTTATAGACGAAAAACTGAAAAAAGTACCCAAATTTTGATGTTTTTTGGCCACAGAAAATTGTGCCGAGGGTGTTGGAGGTCGAATACTTGGTTTCTGCATACTCTCACTAATATATACAAGATAAGAAAAAAAAATCTTCTACGTGATGTGATGCAAGTGAGAACCACCCCGTTACTGGACTATTAATGAATGGTGTAGAGCGCTGCAATCTCAAAGCTCTTCATTATATGATCCTTCTGATCAAAACTAGTTTTCACATGAAGCTTCATTTGTATCTTGACAAAGGTTTAATATCATTTTGTACTCAATTATTTTCAAAAATCTTTGTTTTTATTTTATCCATAGTAGATAATTTGCAAACAGTGCAATTACAATTGTTATTTAAACTCTTGATTTGCTTATAGGGCCTCATGGTAGTTGGCTTTGACGTGTACCACGACACAGGTGCTCGAGGAGCATCTATTGGTGCTCTCGTTGCTTCCCTAGACAAAGCAATGACAAGATATTTCTCAGCTGTCACTTGTCAGAAGAGTGGTGGTGAGCTTTCACACGAAATGGCCATCAATATGATAAAAGCCGTCCACAAATTCAGAACTGTCAACAATGAACTTCCAGAAAAAATAGTCATTTACCGTGATGGTGTAGGTGAGGGTCAGGTGCAATATGTGAAGGACACTGAATTGAAACATATAAGGGTAAGCAAAAATAAATTAGTTTTTTTTTATGTAACTCTGTATACAAAAATATTTAGTTGCTTGGATTTTTTTATTTTATATTAAATTACTAGAATACAAACACGAAACAACACCTAAGTGGATTCATAGTATTTATAGTTATAAATAAAATGTTACTGTGTTTCATTATTTGATGCAGCAGCTATTTTAAGGCTAGTAGCCACAGATCTTTGCTACCACTTGTTGATCTCTGTTATAGACCGCTCTACTGAAATATTAGTCTTGAACAGCAAGAATGTTCAATAACTAGTTTGCAACTTCAGTAAACATTTAAGGCTTTCATAAATGAAACTCAACGAAGTGTAATTTAATCTTCTTCAGACTTAATTAAATTGCTTAGCTACCAAACATGCAGCTGTTGTGTCTGATGATGTTAGATTGGAGACGGCGGGTAACCGTTAACGCAGCTTATAATGTGTGGCATGTGCAAATACCGTGATCACATCTTTTATAATGTCTGTAAACTGAGGCTGTTTATTAACAGCATATGGCTGGCCCATAAATTCTTGCTGGGTATCTGATTAGAACTATTTCTTAATGGTATTAAATTATATGTAGACTTTGAAACGAATGAATTTGTGGCCATAAACCTGCAGCCTGGCAAATACTATGTTGTCAATAAAATCAGAGGTACATGTTTAGTAATCAAAGCATAACAATTGTAAGAGTTAAAAATCATCACACCGAGCGTGGCGGTGTAATGGTTAGCGTTCTCGCCTCGCATTCGGGACGACGGCGGTTCGAATCCCCGTCCGGGCATCCAGATTTGGATTTTCCATGGTTTCCCAAATCACTCCAGGCAAATGCCGGGATGCTTCCTTCAAAAGGCCATCGCCGAATTCCTTCCCATTCCTTGCCCCCCATCCTTGCCCCCCATCCTTTCCCGTCTCTAAAGACCTCGCTGTTGAGAGACGTAAAGCAGTTAAAAAAAAAAAAAAAAATCACCACAATAACTGATAAGTTAGTAACAGAAAACAATTTCTTTGTAACTATAATTTCGGTGCAAAACTTTATTTGTAGTGTGAGTAAATTAATGAGAATGTGTAATTGTAGGTTTCCACGGCCAGAGTCAGTTGCTTCTTGGCTGTCCAGGTGACATTGTGTCATCATATGTGCAACCGGCGTTTCGACCATCCTTGTATGGTCTTCTGGGCAGAAGGATGGTTGAAACATCGACTGCACACATTGTGACGTGTCAGCTGTACATCCAAGAAGCAGTTAATGAGAATGTATTGAGATAATACTGACAACTTGTAACGTGAATTTAATCACTAATAGTGACAGATTTGTACAAGAAACGGGATTGTTTTAAGCTACTGTTTTTACACCCGTTTTAGTTTTGAAGCGCATCTTATTTTTGTCTGTTTATGTCATTTATCTACTGATAAATTTACACCCCTTAAACATTTTGTTTAAATATGGCACTGCTTAAACTTAAATAAATAAAGAGAGAGTGAAAATGAGAGTACTTTTATGAAATGAAAATGAGGAAAGATACAGAAATTAAAAGCATCACTCGCCACAGATATAGGTGGAGGAAGGCAGTGCAGAAATAAACATGAACACAGTTTATTATATTTCAGTATAAACCTTAATCATACTTAGATGTGAGACATAAAGAAATGGGATCAAATATGTACACACTGAGATTCAGCACACGAAAAAGGAATCATCACTTACCATGGTTGATAGATGGTCATTGCAAGTGGTGGGAGACATAGTTTCTATATCCTTCCTTTTATATATATAGTAACCAGGAAAGTAGCGAATGGATTTACAAAAAAAAAGTATAGTGAAATGAACCACCACTTACCTTAGATGATGGTTTTGTAGAGGGAACACATAAAAAAGCACAATAACAGGAAAAACAATGAATATTTCGGGACTTGGCCCTTCATCAATAGTAGAACATCACGGAGGGAGGGTGGTGCAGGATACGGTTTCGCAGAATGACCGTTAGTCAGGAACGGGCAAATTCAAACCGAGGACAGGGAGAGGGGGACAGTGAATTGGATCTAGTACACGAGCAATGCAAAATGTCGCAAAAAGTGCAGAATAATACATTAAAATGTTCATAACATAAATTTGAGAAAAGTAAAAGTAAATAAGAAAACAGAATAATCGGAAAAAAATAACAAATATAAAAGTAATGGTAAAAAAATGATAATATATGCAGATAAATATCACCTCTGGTATGTGGTGGTTCACTGCATAGATTCTCTTGTTTTAAAGACTCGGTAGAAAATCAACATTTTAATTTCTTATGTTTATGGCAGGATGCATTGAACAACTTGTACAAAGGTAGACGTGTGCAGCTGGGCTTCATTATTGTTACCAAGAGAATAAACACTCGTCTCTTCCATGGAAACTCCAATCCAGAGCCAGGAACTGTGGTAGATGATGTAATAACACTGCCACAAAGGTTTGTTACAGTTTATGCCTGAAGTTTTATTACTTTAAAAAAAAAAAAAAAAAAAAAATATATCTTCTGCTCATACAAACACAAATATTTGTAGCAAAGCAAATTTAGTGAACTGGCTACTATTTTTTTATTGCTCTGCCACCCCGAGGGGAACACTTATAAGTGGGTAGGACAACCTACAGTCATGTGAGCAGTAGAATAAGTAAATGATATTCTAGTAGGTTATTTACATTTATTCGCTCAGGTACAAAATAACCATTTAATCACCCCTTATTTATCCTTGCGACCAATGCCAGCACTCGAGTTCCTGTAATCCTTCATCGGACTTAACCCTCCCCAATTTTTAACTTCGTCTATGCAGACTCCTTCCCACCTGTATTTGTGTGGCACTGCGCTGTCTTGTCCGGCGAAGACTGCTTCCATCCTTTGGCTGCCGCTCTCAGCTGTCACTGCCGCAAGGCTCACTCCAGACTATCTCGAAGACATCCGAAGTGTGCCCTGCTAGCCACTCTTCACTTGTTCACCTCTTCCTCCACTACATTTTCCGAGATTAGGTGTCGACTAGCCAACCGCTTCACTTTTTTATGCGTTTGAACTGGTCTGATTTTGTTGCCACTTGCATGCAAATTCTGACTTCTCTTGGCCTACTAATTAGATCAATCCCTTCTGAGCTTACAGCTGTCGCAACTGACCTAGTTTGCTATAGTATACCGTAAAATCCTATGCTTCACAATTATTCACTAAATACCTTGGTTCACTACACAAAACTTAAGGTGTGACAATTCACTGCTCTTTCACATTTTGATGTCCATGTACCTTTTTTATAGTTTTATCATTAGCATAGTTTCGGTTTTTTTTATATATATACTTACTAACAACAGATTTGTATAAATTTAGAAAATAATGTTTAAG
Organism: Vandiemenella viatica; assembly: GCA_031002005.1. Taxonomy (NCBI): domain Eukaryota; kingdom Metazoa; phylum Arthropoda; class Insecta; order Orthoptera; family Morabidae; genus Vandiemenella; species Vandiemenella viatica. The sequence goes on along the minus strand of CM061918.1, from coordinate 4,481,759 downwards.
GTAATAAGTGCCCTTTTCAGTTCTTCCTGTCATTTGTTCCACCCTTGGCACCTTTTTCATTATCAGTGTTTGATATGCCATCCTGGGCCTTTTCCTCCTTCAGCTTCCAAGCCTTTTCTTTCCTGCATAAACTGTGTCTTTCACTATTTATCCTACCTCAAGCTGTTCATGAATAGCCAGTGTTCATTGCTACAGCTTCAGATGGTTTAATTTTTATGTCTGTCTTCCTTCATTTGTCTGTCTATTATCATATTCACAATTGTCCTTGTTTGCACCATAATAAGTAGTTTTATGCATTTCTTTCTTCTTGTACCAGACATTCCCATTGATGAAGCTATTCATTTCACAGAATTCCAGCAACTTATTTTCTTCCTTGTTTCAATTTCCCCGTCCCTCTAGTACCAGTAGTTCCTCAAATCCTTTTTTAAATAAAAATATCCACATTGACACACACTATTAAATGTTTACCTCCACTAACTTGGTTCTGCAAGTTACACATAAAAATAATTCTTTTCACTATTTAGGCCTTGTTACATATTCTGTATTAAATTGGATAATCTCTATGATTTTATGTGTAACTCCCGTACCTCTTCATATTATCCTTCGATCATTATAAATCCTACCCAACTACTCCTTCCATCCTAATTTAAATCCTTTACCCAATTCCTTCATGTTTTCTACATTGCAACAAGTCTCTGCTCGTGCAAGAACATCCAAGTTCCTCCTTTTTGTGAGGTCCATGATCTCTTTCACTTTCCCTGTCAATTTTTTTCAGTATTCATTCTGATAAGGCCAGTTTAGTATTAATACCTATAACCTTGTCAAAGAGGTAAGTAAATTCCACCCTAATCTTGAGGGTATATATCATTGTAAGTAGACATTTATTATTCCATTATTGGTTGCCAATCGATTTAGAAATTTGCTGTAGTTTAGATTAATAAATTGTTTTCAAATTTCTTGTTTTAAATCTGTTAACTTCCCATAGTAACAAGAAACATATCCATCACCATCGTGTTGATTATTTCTGTTTATAGCTTCCTACCTTCATATTACATTTTTAGTTATCAATATTAACTATTGATTCGCTTCATTAATATGTAATCAAGAATTTTAAGCCAGGAATAAATAAATGTAAGAATTTTAAGCCAGGAATAAATAAATGTAAGTATATCATAATTTATACCATAACATTGATGTAGAATGTAATACACAAACATATTCTATAGGAAAAACTAACGAAGCCTCTTCTCTGAATAAAGCAAAACATGTTCAACAGATGAATTAATGAAAAAGAAATTATACTGCCATAACTCATTTTATATGTATCTGTAATTTATTATCTGCATTTCAGGAAAATGGCCCACAACATCCAGTTATTAAAATATTTCCCATTTGATTGTTAACTTCTTATTTTACTGTTTTTTGAAGGAGATATGAGCCTTTGGACTCTAAAAAATAAAAAAGAACTGATGCCCACATTGTCTCAAAATAATAATTGTTCTGCTATTTCAGAGTGTTTCTGCTGAGACAATTTTTATTGTTTTGAATGCTATTGCAGAAATAACTATCCTGATATTAAGTTGAGGAAATGTATTGCAGATTTAATGGTACAAATGGTTCCACCTTTTACAGGTACGACTTCTTCCTGGTTTCACAGTGTGTTCGTCAAGGTACAGTCAGCCCAACCAGTTATAATGTCATCTGGGACGAACTGAATTTGGAGCCAGATAAAATCCAGCGTCTTACATACAAATTGACCCACATGTATTTCAATTGGAGTGTGAGTATATAGTTTGCTTAAAGTATTTCTTGCACTTTCAATTGATAGAAGTAGTTAGTAAGTAAACTGCCCTGTAGTGTCATGCTATCGTGGTGGTAGGGTACAAAAGGTGGTAGTGAACAATTCATAATCACTAGATTGTGCAACAGAGTCCTGGATTAAGTGTCAAACCTCCCCATCCTGCCAATGGAGACACTGTCGATGGTGATACATCCGTCAGATGGGGATGTTGAGCTTCGCAGCCTTGCTAATTTCTTTTGGAAGAATAGGCCTGACTGGTTTGGAGACGAGTTTCGCCCTCTCCCTTCTTTCCTCTCTAATCCACAATACAGACAGCACTGAACACAGACAGTATCACAGTTATACACTCTTACGGACACTGCAACACTGGGGAAAGAAATGGGAAACCAACCTAGTTCATCTTGCCATCTGTCATCTGTCATGGAGGGGTAAACATCCCACATTGTAACTGCGTTTATACAAGAAGTAAGCAAGTACTGCAAACCCACTTGATACTACTAATTTTTTTATCAAATGTTTGAATCCTGCTCGAACAAAATGATGCTTATTTTTACCATAACACATTAATGATATTGAATTAAACTAAGGAAAAGGGAAATGGCTTTAGGCAATAATAGTCCCTCCACCATATTGATAATGCACTCAGTCATGTAGGAAACTTTGGCACGTGCAAACCTTCTGAACCACATGACTCATTTTCTTTAGCACGATTAAGGTGTAAAACTGAAATATTGTGTATTCTTGTGTTCGTTATATATGTTCTTCATCCGTCGCTGCCTTCAACTTGGGTGAGATGAGTCATTTTCCCTTTCCTTGTAATTTACATTATGAGATTGGGGATTCAAAATTAATTAGCACTATTACATTATTGCTTATTGCTTTTATTGACTACACCAAAGCTTTTGATAAAGTGAAAAGAAATCAATTGTGGCTTATCTTATGTCATCATCTTCCAAGGATGAAAGTTGGTGACCCATCCACCGTGCAATCTGTCTTCACTGGTTTTGATAGAATGCTTCTAGGGTCATTGAGTTATCATCAGATTGTTGTTTGCTGAATCTCTTCCAGCCATAGTGTTGGAAATCATCCATATAATAATTGACGTACTTTTTCCTGTATGATTACTTTTTTCCCCAGATTGTTACCATGTTGCATTTTGCCGTATTGAGTTCTTTTAAAACGGTGTGTTGCTTCTTTTCTACGATTACCTCCTACAACTCAAAAGCATCAATTCTTTCACATTCCTCTTCCTTGATGGTCCATGGGAACACTTCTTCCAAAGGAGTTTTGCCACAGCATCTTTTCCAAGACTATGACATATTTCCTCTGTGTGTAACTGCTATCCTTGTATACCATAGATCCTAGGTGGCAAAGACTTAGCCGTGTATATTATCATAATTATAATTTCATCTTTCTTCAATTACAACCCCAGGCTCCTGTTTTCATCCCTTACTCTTCAATAATTCATTTATTTCTGCTTCCAATTCAGCAAATTAAAGATACTTTATTATTCATCTTCTGACATTGATTTTACCATTCCACCTATCTAGATATTTCCTAATAATATATTCTCCTTAGATATCCAAGAGCATTAGATATAAAATACATCCATGTTTCTACTCCTTTGAAAGGTTCAAAATTTCCAGACACAGACTGATTGCTACCTTATTGTCAGTATACAGGTTTCTAGTATCTTTGCCATCCAGCACAGTCAATTTCTTTACCATAGTCCAGGAAGCAAAGCACTGAAGTGTAGTGTAGTCTCTAGGTTTTTCAGTTAGCTGTCTTATGTCAAGGATTTGTTCACGTGTGCCTTGTGCCTTTGTTTTTCAAAAAGCCTGCTTGCAGTTTTTCTCTACGCAGGTACTGTCTTACCGTGGGGAATATTTAGAAGGATTTTTCTGAAATATAATATTATTGAAATAGTTGTGTAGTACTCACAGTTTTTGTTTTGGCTTTCTTATGTGGCAGAATGATCGTTGACCTGGTTCCATCTTCAAGTCATATCCCTGTGTTCTATACAGTGTCAAATTATTTATGAATGACTTTGATGCCCACTTCTTTAGAGACTTTCAGCATATTTACAATTATCACATCAGGTATAGATGGTTTTCTGCTTCTTAATATGGCAATTCCTTTTTTGTCTTCTGTCAAAATGCTTCCTGTTCCTTGTCCCAAACATCTTCACGGCTGAATTTTCCCTTGATATCCAGATACAGCTCATTGCAGTATCTACTCCATCAATCAGTAATTGGTTCAACATCTGTCAGAGTCAGTACATTCTCATATTCTACTACTCAAGTTATTGGTTTCTCTAACTAAAAATTTCATCTCATTGCAGTTTTCAAATTTCTCAATTTTTTAATTTTTCACTTATACAGTTCTTGTCCTTCCAGTTCATCATCTGCATAAGTTTACATATTTCCCAGTATTGGGTATAGCTAGTAGACCTTCACTATTCAAAGTTTTCCTTTCTTTCTTGGATGTTTTATTCTATAAGCCAGTTAGATTATCATAAACACAATCGGCTCCTAGAAATGTCCGATTGTTTTGACTGATGACCTGCATCTCGAACAGATCAGATCAGTAGTCTATCTGGCTGCAATGTCAGCCTCCCAAATTGATCAAAGTATAAAGTCTACGTGGATGGTGTTGAACACAAGTGGTGGCATAATTATTTTCTTGTTTGAAGTGGATCATTTGATCACCATGCTCATTTATTTTGCCCAAACCATTGTCTAGCATAGTACTTGTGTTGAATTACTTTTTCATCATTAAAGTCCCCTTGCACTACTGTCATTTCTTTGCTTGGTAGATATAGACACATATCAGAAAAAAGAAACATTGGTGTGGGTTCCCATTGTATTTTGCTCTATACCAGGGTGGATTAATAAGTCTGTGATAATACAACGGTTGGTGTGCAAATTAGAAGAATTCTCTTAGCTCTGAAGTCTTAAACCTGTTGTGTGTATTCTTGCTGGACTCAATTATCTTCCATTTATTACATCATCGTCAAGAGTGTCTGACATAGCTGTTGGTATGTTGCAGTGAAAAAGGAGGAAAATTATTTTTTTACTTCTGATACAACACTACTTTTGTGTGGGAAAACAATTAATGAAACGTTATAAAAGCTAAGAAAGTATTATGAGGCCTCTGCTCTATGACATTGTATAGTAAACAACTGGTTTACAAAATTTTGTTGTGGCTCTTGGAGCATGGGTGATGCCAAGTGCTCAGGATGGCAGTTGAGGTCACATTTTACAAAATAGTGAACAAAATTCATGAGTGAAAAACTGACCAGTGAAAATCTGCAAGAAAGATGAGATTGTAGCCATTTGAAGTGGAAGGGTAAATAATATTTTGTACTAACATTTGTGTTTGAGAAAGCTCTCAGCAAGAAGGGCTAACACAACTACTAAAAGTTGATAACAAGAGGAATTGTTTGACCATTTCACAAAAGTGTTTGAACAAGTGCAATCAAAATGGGTTTTTGGGGCAATATATCACAGTTGATGGTTCCACTCATTCCAAATTGAGACTAATGCATACAATAGATTTCCTGTTCCAGCAGAAAAGTCATGACTGTTATTTTCTGGGATTTGTGATCAATTTAACAAGGAATTATTGAAAAAATACCTCATTTGTTGAAGAAAAATCTATTTTACCAGGACAATGTGCATATACTCAAGTCAGCCGTTTCAATGGCTCAATTGGTGATTTTTGTAATGCATAAAAAGATTGTAGAAAAGTTGTGTTAAGTGCTTTGAACTGAAAGGAGACTGTTGAGAAATATAATTGATTTTTTTGAAGAAAAAAAATCTCCATTAAATGTTACGAACTTTTGAATCCACTTTCATACATGCTGAACAGAGAGTTTTGTTAGCTGCTTCTTACCTTGAGTTCATACCCTTCCTGAAGGGATTCCAGTGATATTTCCTCAACTGAGGGGCCATCACCCTCCTAACACTGCCACTCGAAACTGTTGATTTCCTTGGGATGCCTGGTTATTTTCTGCCACCTAATAATTCAGTGTATAGTCACTGGTTGTATGACCTGCTCTGTTACTGTAGTAGAGAGAATTTGGGGCACACTGGATGAAAAATGCCTTCCAAAACACGAGTAAAACGTGTAAGCATAATTTAAGACAGCTGACATTTCAGACCCTATTAAATCTAATCAAGGAATTAAGAAAAGTTGCTGTCTTCCTTCAGTATAATTTGTTTTATAGCTTGATGATTTGGTTTAGAAATGGAGGTAACTAACATCATATTTAAAGTGTGGTGAATGAGCGACCTTTTCCCTCTCTCTCTCTCTCTCTCTGTTCGCCTTGCCACTCCCAAGAAGGACATATAAACTGTGGGTAACCTCTAGTCATGTGAGCAGTAGTACTTTCAAATAAAACTCTCAGTAAGGATATGTACATATATTTACACTTTATTACATCATTTCTCTACAATAAGGCCTCTCCTAGCTCCCTCTATAATTCCGTAGATTATCATCCCTAGCTTGTTACTTTAATCATTGTCTTCTACATTACTTTTGAATCACTGGCTAGCTCCCACCTGTTTTTCTAGCTGTGAAGTCACCTCGCTACATCACTTCGTAGTCCTCTGACAGCCTAGCTGCATAGGAAGCCTATCTAACATCCTAGACGTTCCCAAACTCCTTCTGCTGATGACAACCTGTTCCTAGACGCTAGACACTCTTCTCAGCTCGTACCTCCCAATTTCGTGCGGCTCCCCCCTCCCTATCATCTATAGTGGGGAGTGCCTCTGGCCAATAGGAATAAATCTATCCCTGCCATCTGTCTCCAAATGACGTCTTGCTATCGCCTAATTTGGCTGACTATGTGATCTACTTTAGTGTCATTGCTGCTGGGATGTTTACATTCCAAAGCTTCTGGCTGTTTAGAATCTCTGTTGTAACTGCCCTGATTCCAACCGCTGCTACCTGCAATCAACTTTCACCCCAAGTAAGTGTAGTCGAAAATTCCTTGACCGTCCACCACAAAAGGAACAAATCATTTAACATGTTACTCTTTGTTGATGGTCATATCATTACCACCTCCTTAGAAAACAAACTGCAAAAAAAGGTTATACATCGCCAAGTTCCAGAGTTCAAAGATTTAACTGTAACATCTGGGATGTAATATCACACACCCACGCAAGTGGGGATTGAATATAGCTTGAACTGTTTTTCAAGAATGTACGGAATTATGTAAAAGGACATTGGGTACAACTTGCCAAAAAGAAACTACAACAAAATTGTATAAAACAGTTGCGGTCCCTACACAATAATACATCATGTGAAAGAAAGATAGTAGCTGAATTCAAACCACAGAATTAATGTTCATGAGGTGGTATATGATACAGCAAAGTAGACAACATACACATTGAAGGGATAAGGTAGATTTTCAGTCACTGATAAAATAAATGGTATAAACTCATACTGACAATGAATGTTGAACATCTTACGAAATATAAACTGAAGGAAAGATCGTTTAAGAGGCAGTCCATGGGACCAGAGCAGGCCAGATGTTTTAATCCATAAAGATTAAGACAATTTCCTAGTTAATCTTTCCCTTATTGCTCTCAAACTCGATGGAAAATATCTCAGCTGATGCATAACCTTAACTCTTAAAATTCCGTTTAAAAGGATGTAAGTACACGGTGCTAGATAAATTATTAAAGTACTGTAAACAGTTGCAGCATAAAGTTTTCCTAATTTATTTATTTATACCACAGAATAGTGCTTAAATTCTGTACTGACGGTAGAGCTCTCAGGGATCCTTTAGATATTCATTAGACATAACATACGTACAGTAATGCCTTAGTATCAGAACGTGTTTCAGGTCTTCACTTTACTATCCGTACACTTATAATTTGCCAACTTCTGTTCGTAGTGTAACTATCCTTAATTACAACATTAGTTTTAAGGTTTTATGTATTTTGATCTTTGTTCAATAATGAAGAAAAAGTATCCATTTCTTCAGGAGTACAAAGTAAACTGATCAGTCATTGACATGAAGTATTTTATTACAGTACAAAATGGCAGGTAAATGGGACCTGCACCTAACTTTGGTCATGGGTAGAGCTGATTCTAAACTGTGGTTTGTAGGTCAAGTTTTGAAGAATTGTAATGCACATACATAGGAGACAAAATATAGAACTCTATTGTGTCAACATTTGGACCATCATTGTGCTGTTTGGGGTCCGTATTGCAACGGAACTGATTAACAGTACAGAGGAAGAAGAGAGAAGTGCTCGATTTGTAAATTATGAAAGTGTTACAGAATTGATATTTGCTTGGGTTGGGATTGTCTCGCAGACATACGACATAGGTTTCGTTTGAGATGAGGAAGAGTGATGGTATCAGCAGGTGCAACATCATCTGATATTATTGTACAAGCCCCAGATAAGGATCCCATAGTATGAAATAAATTGGATTTTGAGATAATTCTCAGCAAGTCAAAGAAGGTTGATGTGGTGTCCATATCTTTCGCCACACTCAGTACATTTTATTTCCATTATTCATAGATCTGAGATAATCTTTCTTTACAGAAGTAGGCCTGTAGTCGTAATGATAATTAACTTTAGCCTTTATAGATGGCAACCTCTCTGTTATTGAAAAGTGCTAATTTACTAGTCAGAAATTAACTTTAATTTTAGGGCACAGTGCGCGTTCCTGCTCCAGTGCAGTACGCTCACAAGCTGGCCTTCCTGGTAGGACAAGCCCTTCACTGCACACCAACAAGTTCCCTTGAGGATCTCCTATATTTCCTATAATATAAACAAACAAATATTGTATTTTAATGTTGTTTTGTGAAGTTCCATATATTTTTCCCTTAGTGCAATAATGTTTTAAAATATTGAATAATGTTTGTAACAATTATTTTTGTTTTAATCTGCCAATAGGCTGCATAGTTTTAGTTAATACCTATACAAAATGTGTCGTAATACATGTGTAATAAACTTTTCTTCAAAGTGTTTTAAAAACAAACTATTTTAATAGATGAAAACTTAATAATATTAGCTATAGTAGTGTTTATCAAGCTGTTTGTGGAATCTGTATTGCTAAGATTAAATGTTGTCTTAATATCAGTCCCCTCTTAAGGGTCAAATGTAACATGTGTACTATAGCTGTTATATGCAATTCCAAATTTTGAACTTGTTCAAGTGATGTAAAGTGTATATTGACAGCTGTATCGGCTAGTTACAGTCGTACTGACATGAAATGATTTGCTAAATGTGAATAGTGTTACATTTTTCAACATTACTCTGCCATGTAAAAATGTATCTATTTTCGTAACCAGTATTTTCTCATTACTCAGTCTTATTATAGACACAGTTTAGGCATCCATACAAATGGTTGATATAATAACAGGCAGTCTGTAAGCTTTTGGCAAAAAATTGTTTATGAAGTCAAAAAATGCAGTAAATAGGTTATGTTCAAAATGTTATGTTTTAACATGTTCTCACAAATATTTATCATAAAATACATAGATATGTATTTAAGTCATAAAATAAAGAAATGTTTGACGTTCATTCTCTCTGCATTTTTTAATGCTTTTTAGACTTCATCCTTGGCTTCCATCCCCTCTTAACCAAATTTGCTCTTCCACTTTTTAACTACTACCTACCAGTAATGACTCACATGGTTAATTGAATCAGGTGTTACATTCAGTGACATTTTGTCCAAAGCTACCAGGCATCATTTAGACTAACTCCAGACTGTATATTATCAGCTGTAATTAATGCCCACCACCACTTAATAACATTTCCATAACATGTCTAGTTTGTTTTGTTGGTGTCATTAATGCACAGCCATGAGTTAATTTAGATTTGGACCAGAAGATGCCCAGAAGCTTTGAGTGAAACATAGCCAGGATGATTCCTCAGACTTCCACGGCCATCTTTGTTCATGATTAATTGACTTTCGGGTTATGCCGCGTTGTTTTTTTCATTACCTGAGCTTTCGGCTGGAGGATACCAGCCGAAAGCTCAGGTAATTAAATAAACAACGCGGCATAACCCGAAAGTGAATTAATCATGAATAGCCAGGATGCTTTCTTGGTGTTGAGAACCAGCTAATATACAATCAGGAGTAAATCTCCATTATGCCTACAAGATGTCCGAGGGCTTCGGTCGAAATGTCGCTGTAAAAAACCAATGCATTGCACCTTAGCAACCAATTCAATAAACCAAAAATGAAATTTTGGCTGTAAAATCCATTAAAAGTTTTATGGTAATGATGTTAAAATTCAAAACTCCTACTATTATTATATATATTTTTTTAAATGTTTGTATATATAATTTCTTGATTTTTTATTCATTTAATATATTTTTTCTTTTCACCAAGTTCAGGTATATTTTCTTTAACTTTGAACCCTCTACGTATTCATTGTTGTCAAATTTGAACACATCTATTTCTTCCTCCCCTCCCACACCCCCCCTCCCCCCACCCCTTTGTAATAATTCCAACCATCACAAATTGTGGCAGTTTCAGTATTTTATGTATGCTCATTTCAATCCACATAGCGATTCTGTCCTACGGTAAACAATGGTTCTCTCTTCTATCCTAATTTCATCTGAATTTTTTATCCAGCATCTTTTATTTTGTTCAAAATCTATGTATTTAAAAATTATGTTACAGAGATAAAGTACTATTTACCATAGATTATGATAGGACAGTAACAGTATACTAAAGCTATACAAAGTTTATAATTGTTGGGAATATACACTTCACGACAGAAGAAACTGGTGTTCACTGCGTGGTATCAAGAGTGGTTTATTTCTCTCTGCTAATTTTTATTTAGCTATCCACCATCTTTACTTGTGTTGCTGTCTACAAGTATATACTGTAAGAATGGAGAATTCACAACCATCATACCTGGGTGACTGATCTTTGCTGGGCAACTTTCAATTTCTGTTCAATAAGCACTATTTTGATTAAAGTAAAATGTTTTTCTTGAAGGTTTCCTAGGCATTTTGAGGTGCACAACCAAAGATAAGCTTAACTAACATCAATAGGCTTACTGGTATTTGAAACTTTTATGAGATGATGGTTAGAGCTGTTTCCAAAATATAAGAATTGCTGCTTTTTTATATAAAAAATCGCCTTACAAACATGAAAACCAACACGTTATCTACATATGAAATTTGATCCAGATCTCTAAAGCCAATTTTGACATCGTCTGGTTTACCACCTCTTTAATTGCTTGTAAAGAAAAATGCTATTATGTTTTTTTTCTTATGACTTTACGCCTCGTAGATGTCAAGGTCATTAGAGGCGAGAAGGGACTGTGCACAAGAAACGGGAAGGAATTCAGCCATCACCTTTTGAAGAAATCATGCATTTGCCTGGAGTGATTTGGGGAAACCATGGAAAACCCAATTCTGAATGCCCGGACGTTATTATGTTACATACAAATCTTAATGTTAAATAGGGATTAATTACAAGACCTGTGGTAATTCGATTAGTGCTAAATTCATTCACTGCGATAAGTCTGTACTCATACCTCGTATTAACCTCATATCTTGTGATGAACCGTGCCTTTCCGAAGGGTAAGAAAACAATTCCCAATAGAAATAATCTTCGATATGAACATTACTACAGCACAAAGTCAGATGCTTCATAAGGCAGGATTGTATTTACCAGAACCTGTTTTTCCGTATGGACACCCGTGCGTAGCTTTTTCGCAAGTTTGTAGATGCATTAAGTTATATTTTTGAGTTAAAGACATATATGGTCAAAAAGTCGATTATCACATTTTAACTGCTAATATTATTTTCAAAGAAGGTTTGTAAAGTAACGGACATCTGACAAAGCCAATATTTTTTAAATATCTACTTGTTAAATGTTTCACAGTTAAACATGTAGTATTTAACGATAACAGCTTTTTACAGTAAAAGTTTATTACTACTCTTCAAAATAAAATAACTTTCATTAATAAATACTTGCACTTACTTATTTCCAAACTATTACATTACCATTTGGTGACTGACAATGATACTATTCGCACGGGTCAGCTAGTGTATAAAAATTATTCGTTTAAATATATATGAGTTCCTAGCTGTAAGCAAAGAGAACTTAACTAACGTTAGTTGGTTTACTGGTACCTGAAACATCTACAAGATGGCGTTAGAGCTGTTTCTGAAATACCAAATACAAGAATTGCTGATTTTTGTTTGTTTGTAAAATCGCGTTTTCGCAGGAAAGACAGTTATTTAGGTAAACTTAAAAAGAGAAAATGTTATCTAAATATGAAATTTCATCCAAATTGTTAGAGCTGTTTCCAAGATTCAAAAAAATATATATACAAGAATTGATCATTTAAAGATATAAGATTATGTGTATGTTAAAATAAAAATTAGAATAGGAGAATAAACCACCAGATAGCATAAATGATGCAGGATGCCACTGACACTTGAAAACAAATGATCACACAAAAACCTTTGTAATTGTCAGGTGTATACTCTTCCTAAGAAGACCATGGTGCACACTAGGCAGGAATTATATACGTTTGCGAGCGTGCATAAACCATGTAGCTCCATTTTGGCCTCCTGTGAACCTCCTCCCGACGTAGCATTTTTCCCTTTTAATTTCAGAAGACATTTGGTAATGTTTTCTCTTTTCAGACGATTGTAAATTACATACAAAGACAATTAACTGAGGGAAATAAATATTCACATGCTGTTGTGAGTTCTGTTCCTCATTTTAACAGTGAAAATTGTTACGAAAGGAAAGCTACATGGTCTAGGTCGGAACCCCCCCCCCCTCCCCCACGTAGCCCAGTGTAGCCTTCCAGCCAACCCCTCCCTCCACTGGACCGAGCCACGTAGTTTATGCACGCACTCTTTACAATGAGATATTTTCTGCAGCTTTGTTCAAGTGCACCTCTCTCTTAAACCATTTATGTCACAATTAATAAAATCACCAATGGAAAAAGAAACCTATAACTTATTTCATATGAATAATATGATGCCACTCATGATAAACATTTCAACTGTGAGTTGTAAATTCAGTTTATCAGCTATCCTACGACACCCAAAAATAAAACAGCCTTATTATACTCCTATGATCATAGACTGGACTGAAAACTCATCCACCTTTAGTAATTCCAGCAATCATGTTCAGTGAAAATGTATACTAATTTCCCAGAACTTTTATCTAAATTTCTCAGCATTTTATACAGCAAAATATTATAAACCCTATTTTAGCCCTGTGATTGGAATGTACATTAGTCAAAATCCGACCAGTTCCGAATTGTTTTCGACAGAAAATAGGTAACTTAGGATCAATTTATCTTGAAATTCTCAGATCTCCAACTTCACATTAAAATTAAGCACATCCTGTTTTAGCCTAAAGGGCTGCACATTATTCAGAACCTAGTTAAAATCTGACTAGCAGGTTTTATGCAAATCCCGTTTATTTACAGACAGACAAAAATTCTTAAAAACATTTGATTCCTATTCTGTAGATCATTAAACTACCTCAAACTCATTTTTTAAAAATATCTTAAAGGTAAAGATTTTCTTCTGGTTACAGTCTTGTTATATTTATATATTATAAGCATGCAAGATTTACATAATTAAATGGAAGGAAAGAATAAGTACAGTGAAGATGAAGTGAGATCAATTCAAAGAAACAAAAACTGGGGAAGAAATGATTATTTCAAAACAAAAAATAAAGAGAAACATAGAACAAATATACTGCATTAGGGAGGTGAGTAGGCTAAGAATATTGGTAAGAAGAGAATACAACAGTGCTACAAGACATCAAGGCAATATGGAACACTAAAATATGAAACACTAAAATATGAATAAAAAGCTGCAAAAAAGGACACTAAAGATGAATCCATGAGGAATATTATGACTGAAAAGGAACTGTTGAATATGGGAACTAGAAATCTCTCAGGGAAAGAAGCATTTAGAAACTAATAGATAGGGTGGAAAAGAAGTTTCAAGCTCCAGATAATAAAATAATGTAATGCCCTTAGACCATTGGTCGTCAAACTGCGGCCCGCGGGCCCCATGCGGCCCGAATGAAGTTTTCGTGCGGCCCGCGGCCCTCCTCGGCTTCGCACTGGCAGCATTAGTTATCTACTTGTCTGGCGTAGCCGTGTTTTGTTTGCGGAAACTGCGTAGAATTGTGATTAAAGTCGGGGCCACTTGCGGCGTTCCGCAGCGCTCAGAGGCGTGAGCGCACTGCTAGCCAACAATGTAAGCCGTGCATCAAACGCGCCGCGCCCCTACGGCCGCTAATTGTCGGCGGGTTTGTCCCGCAGCCGCCTCAGTGTTAGCTTTGTCGTGTCAATCGTGCAGTAAGTTTCGGTGCTCCTGAGCGTTCGTCGCGTCTTGAGTGTATTTGTGCTCATATTTTGTGCTATCATTAGTAGTGGAATAAATAATGTCTGGTGTACCCTCAAAAACAGTGACTAAGAGGAAAATAAGTGAAGAGAAAAGAAGTTTCCACGAAATATGGGAAGAAGAGTTTTGTTTTATAAGTGGGCACAACGAAGGTACTGCTACTTGCTTAATTTGCCGGGATACCATCGTGGGACTGAAGAGATACAATTTATTTCGCCACTACACAAGTAAGCACAGTTCATTTACAGTAGCTTTTCCTTTGAATTCAAATGAAAGAAAGGAAAAAATTGCTCATCTAAAATCTACCATTCGTCGTCAACAAAACGTTATGTTAGCAGCAGTTGGGCAAAGTGAGGCTCTCACAAAAGCATCATACCAAGTATGTAATATTCTAGCAAAAAATATGAAACCTTTCACTGATGCTGAATTAGTGAAGAAATGTATGATGACTGTTTCTGACACTTTGTTTCAAAATTTCTCTAACAGTAAGCAAATATTAGCTGAAATAAATAAGCTCACACTTTCAGAATCTACCTGTCGACGCCGTATAGAAGATATTTCAAAATATATGTTTGAGGAAGTAATTAATAAAGTAAAACTATGCAAATACTTCAGTCTTGCATGTGATTCCAGTACAGATTTAGCTTCAATGGCTCAGTTTTCATTATTTGTGCGTTACTGAACATATGATGGGGTAATAGAGGAAGATTTTTTAGCAATTATTACCATGAAAGGTCACACAAAAGGTTCTGATTTTACGGATGCAATTAAAGAGTTTGTAGAAAAAAATGACTTACCTATGAGCAAATTAATATCAGTATGTACAGATGGCTGTCCATCAATGATGGGCGTCAACAATGGTTTGGTAGCACTGATTAAGAAGGAATGGAATTTGCCACATTTACTCTACATTCACTGCTTATTGCATCAAGAAAGTCTGGCATGTCAAATTTCAAATACCAAATTGAAGAATGTTATGAAAACGGTTATAAGCGTTATAAATTTCATTCGTGCCCGTGAACTTAATCACCGGAAATTTAAAGAACTACTGGAGGAATTGCAGGCTTGTTACAGTGATGTTATCCTACATACTGCTGTCAGATGGTTAAGCAAAGGAAAAGTGCTGGAACGATTTGTCAATTTGAAATCAGAAATTATTTTATTCTTACAGCAAAGTGGCAAAAATTATCCTGAACTTGATGATGATGAATGGTGGATGCTTACAGCTTTCTTGACCGATATTACACAAAAATTCAACACACTTAACTTGGAATTACAAGGAACAAACAAGATAATTGGGCAAATGACTAACAAAATATTAGCATTTGAAGCCAAACTGCAATTATATATAAATGAACTCGGAGAAAAAGATCTGTCTAATTTTCCAACTGTTGCTATGCTCAGATCAGACTTAGCTATCGCCGAAACTATTTACCAAGACATGAAAGAACATTTGGAAGCCTATTTGGAAGGTATACAAAACAGATTTGCAGATGTTAGAAATATTCTAAGCTGTTTCATTCACGTAGAGAACCTTGTTGAACATGATGATCTCAAATTATTCTGCCAATTTGGATTTCCTAAAACTAACTTGCTAAATGAAATAATCGAACTTCAACATGACACACAGCTTAAAGCTCTGTTTATAGAACATCGTGAAATCCAACAGTACACTCAATTTTGGAAATGTGTGCCTAACAATTATAAAAATTTACGAGACTGTGCACAGTTCATTTTAACACTATTTCCTTCAACTTACCTTTGTGAAGCTTCATTTTCAAAAATGAAGTACCTGAAAAATAAATATCGTAATCGGTTGTTCAGTCATTTAGAAGACGCAATGAGGATTGCATGCAGCCCAAACGACGCAGATATAGATGAGATAGCCAAAAACGTTCAACATCACAAATCACATTAATGAAAAATTTTATATTTGTACTTTGTTTTGCAATTTTAATGAATAAAAAAACCACATTCAAGAACAGACCTGTAGCTTTCTTATATAGCCCTTTGCATGTGCAGTGTATCTGTCGTTTTCTTATTTTTTAAATTAGTTATTTATTTATATATTCTTTTGAAAGTTTGAGATTAACAAAATTATAATAAAGTTTTTGTGACCATTTGAATAATGTAATATAATATTTTTAAAATACGTCTAGTTCATCTTGCGTGAAAGTACTTTAAAATCAATTTAAGGAACAAAACACACTGATCCCAGACTTTTTTTGGTAGTGACAAAATTACTAATGATTCTCTTCCTTGCCTTCACCCTTCTTATGCTCCTGCTTAGCTACATGAATATTGTAACATTACGCAAGTCATGTGAATTTTCACAGGGATAATTAGACTGGAATCAATTAGTCAGGTGCACTGTATGCTTTTTTTTCAGTTTATTGAAAATTGATCAGCAGCATTTTATGCTATTTTAAACGCTTGTAAAATGGTGACAGCCATTTTGTGAAAATCTGATTGACGCATGTCATCAATGACTCGTGCTACAATGAATATTCCAGTCGGTCTCAACACTTGACTCTTGTGAAGACTGACTAAAAATGTAATTGTTGTCAACATGACAACTATCGCCTCCCACAAATACGTCCCTCAAAATCTAATAGTTGTCAAACTGGCGGATGGGGATTTAAAAATATTATTCCCTGTGTTGCAGGATTTCAGTGTCACAAACATGGCTTATTGTTGTCAGCAACTGCACAGCAGTGTTATTTGGCGAAGGAGTCACATACATCCAACAGTTGCAAATGGTCTGTTTTCGAAAGTACTATTTCATTTTAACAGGTGCTAACGTTCACAGTTTCTGAAGAATGATAAATGATGTATATCCTAATCCGATCAAGAATAAATGGTTTGCAGCTGTCGGCTTTACCTGTCTCCTTCGTCAAATGAAAAATATAATGGAAGAATTATAAGTAGGAGCGCTTAAAGTTGTTCAGTCGCCTTTTCAGGTGCCACTCGGTACAGGGGCAGATAGATTTGTCGTTGCTGTGTGAGGGGACGTAATAATGGAAATGTTTTGTTGTTTGTTTCTCAGTGCTGACAACTCGTGGGCGTGTGTGCCTCGTACAAATCTATCTGCTGTTGTATAAATCTTAAATGAAAGTGCTTTGGATTCATGAATGCGCTTATAGAGGCGGTCAGCTTCATATGTGGTAAATATTTGGAAAAAGGAATCATTAGTCATTAGCTCTTAAAAAAATGTATGTGTGTGTGTTTATCCTCCACACCTGTGAAGAAATATTGTGGGGTAAGCAAAGGCAACGTCTTATTGGGATTGGGGGGGAGGGGGTGGTAATGTGGATGGAGAAGGGGAAGGAGGAGATGGACACATACAGGGGGAAGAGCGAAATGGACAGAGAAAGGGATGAAGAGATGGTAAGGACGACATGGGCGACAGAGAGTGAGGGGAGGAAGAGACAAAATAACATTGGATTGAAATAAATACATATCTAGTCAATGCCAGCTAGTATGAAAGAAATTAAGGCTGGTGTAGTTTAGTCCACTGAGTTGAAGAAATATGACTTTCAAAACATGTAGTAAACAGTTGTGATTGTGTCTCATGTTACATAATACATTTCAATGTAAGTACAGTTGTCGTTATTAACCATCTGCTCACCAAGACAACGCAGCAATATTTCGTTGGGCAATTACAGTGTTACTATTTAGGGGTCGCTGAGGGTGGCAGCAGTCTGAAACAGAACATTCTACACAAAGTGTTCCGAATGGTCTCGACTTTAACGATTAGTGCTAGAAAGTCAGTGGTAAACCTCTCGCTTATTTACTATAGGTAGTCTACTGGAGGTTCAAACCACACCATTTACATGCGTTGCCAATTAATAAAGATACATGTAAATCTGTGGCCCGAGGTGCCACATCATACTGTTAGTTTTGGCCCTTGAGCAGAAAAGTTTGACGACCACTGCCTTAGACGTACCTTCATATGTCTTGTCTTCTCTTAATCTCCTCATTTTCTGCCATATTCATCATGATGTATCTGTTATGCAGTTTAACATCATCCAACCTTTACAATCTTCAACATTTTTCTCTTTCTGTTACCATTTACATTGCCTACTAAAAAATCCCCCGCAATGCTTTATGTCTTATCAAATACCCTAACCAGCTTTTCCCCTTATTTCTAATAGTCTTCAAAATATTTCTCCTTTCATCAAAACCTCTTCATTTTGTCCATCTATCTGATCTTCTCGATTCTCTGCCACAGCCACATCTCAGGAGCACCCAGTCTCCTTTCCTCTGCAAGTCTAAGTCTTTGCAATATATAGCGACATACTCCAAACCAAACATTTAACCATCTTTTCCTTAATTTTTTCACTGGCAGATCTCAAGAAGTTTTATTGTTTTCCTTCCTTGTTGAAAACTTCTTTAACCAGCAGAATACTATATTTTGTTTCCTTCTCTTATTTGTGGAACCATAATATTGGATGGTATGAAAAAGGTGGAATGATCAACTAACTGCTTTAATGAACCCGTTACAGACTGTGGGGATATAACAGAGCAGTAGGTCTTCTGTACAAATAGAAATGAGCAGACAAGGGTACAAGAAATAGAACACAAAGAAATTTCAAAAGAGTGAAGGGCACTGATGTGGATAATATTACTACATGAGTATTAAAAATAGGAGGACACATTGTAGAACTATTCTTTTAAATGTTATTTATATTGACTCTGGATACTTGCTGCTAACCGGTGGACTTGAAAAGGGGCATAGCAGAACTGGACCATAGTGTTGAAAATTACAGGTCGAATATTTGTAATTTGACATCAGGGTAGGTAAGTTTTGTACAACTGCCGGTCTACCATCTGGGTCGACAGCATCGTCTTCTAATTTTTGCTTCTCTTTATATGTCGTAAGGTTAGAAATATCAAAGAAAAAGTTACAGCTTGCTCTATGTACACTGAACGAGACAACTGATCTTCAGCCGCGGCAGTATTAAGTTTATAAGAATATTTTTTTTATTTTAAATAATTGATCACAATTCAATAAATATTATCAGTAGAAGCTTCATATTTACTGTTTTAGTGCCTGTTGAATATTTTTATATTCTTTTAGCTCAAAGATCATTACATAAATGGCATTAAGTAATACCAACTGCAGGAAGCACTTTGAACCTCTTGATCAATATATTAACTAATCTCAATTTAAAAATACTTAAATTGCAAACTTGCCAAACTACAAAAGACCCATCCATTGTTTTGAAATTATTCTGGGTTATTATTTGTCGCGTGTGATATCTCTTATTGTGACATGAGGGATAAACAGTTATAGGTTCATAAGTAATTAATCTTTTTAAGTTAATAAATAAAAATGAAGGTCCAGGACATAATATGGTGTTGATTCAACTAGTTAGATAGGAACTGTCTCAGGGACACAATGTTCTAGACTTCACAGACAGAATTAAGGGTTCATTACCGTGCTGGAGTTTAAGCTATAGAAGAAACCGCTATAAGGAACAGACCACGACAGCATAAGGTCTGGGCAGGCTGTGTTGTTCACACAAGTGCAAGGCTCTGATCTTTATGCTAAGTAGAAAGTGACAACTTCCAAGCCATTCACCAGGCAAAATTCTAGTTCTCCTCATTTCACTTTCCTTACAGCAATCCCTGGACGTTCGTTGCGAGGACTATAGTATCTGATGCCCACTGGCTCGAATCTGGAAAAGATCAAAAAATATTAGAGATTTCTTACTAAAAATGCATTCACTGTTAGACACTTTCTACGAATGCCTCGCACCCACAATTTGGAGCAACATTCAATAATATTAATTACGCCAGTGACTGGCATATTCCCAGTCGGTATCAGAAACCTGGCAAAGCTGTGAGATTTTGTGCTCTGCCACCAGTTTCCTGCATGGACAATTTCTTCTCTATTCTTCAGAGGGCACCATATACATATTGGCCGAATAGTTTTATTGAACTCGGATCACATATATTCGCGAACTGTTACGTATCTGTTATGCCGAAACTACGATATGGCTCATACTAACAGCAAACAAATTGCTTTCGTTGTATTTCATCACGTTCCTATTTGTAAAGTTCTAGTTAACAAGATTATAATTTTTTGCTTTCTTGATCACACATAGTGAAAACCAGATAAGTAAAATCAATAAAAACCCAAACGAAATATACAGATTAGATTATTAAATAGTCTGACTGGTAAATATACACATTTAACCGACTTCCAATATATTTATTTTGTTTGCTCATTTTGGCTCTTGCTCTATAAAATCTGGAATCCTCACCTCGGCTAGCGTTCATAAACGTCAGACCAGCAAGATTTACAAGTGGCGGTTGCGAAGACATAAACTCAACATGAACCCACTTCCACCAGATCGCAAGACGATCAACAAAAGCGACAGATTCGTCACGGTCCTTTTGGTTTTGAACGCAGGCCTAAGATTAACTCATATAAACCAATACCAGAGAGGTAAATATCGGTAAGTTCAAATTCAGATAATACAAGCATAAATGTAACCTATGCTTGCGTATTCATTCAACTATAAGGAATGTGTTTGAGAGGTCTAACCGGGCGCACACGAGGTTATTTTACAGGGGCGTAGCTACTATGGGGCTAGGTGGTGCAGTGCACTGGGGCCCCTTCGCTGAGGGGGCCCCCAAGCACAGTTCAGAGGCCCACGAGCCTTTATGGCAAAGTGAGACACAGGAAGCCCCTCACTAAGGGCCCTCTAACTGCTCAGGGGGGCCCCCAACCACTGCTCAGGGGGCCCCTAAGCACAACTCAAGGGCTCCATCCTCAGCTCGTGGGGCCCCTACCACCAACACAAAGCAAAAAACAAGGTCGCCCATCTGGCCTGAGGGCCCAAAATAAATTTTTTGCACTGGGACCCTTGTTGACTTAGCTACGCCAATGATATTTCACCCAAAAAGCTGAACAAAAGTTTTAAAAAATTCAAGCCAATTCCAGGAACCCGTATATACCTGATTCGAGGCAAATGTCAATAGAACAATAGCCCGTCATGTTTTTTTAGATAAGCATCACTCCCCACATTACAAGACGCACGTACGGTAGCCAAGTAAATGAAAGGAAATTTTAAGTTGTGACATTTTAATTTGTTAGTGAAGTGAGTAGTGGTGATTTTAATCATGGTTATTTTACAGCCAGATTCGTTGAATTGAAAAAATACTAACACACAATCAAAAGTACCCCACAACTTTATTTCCGTAGCTACATTTTTGATAGCTAACTCATTTTGTATGCATTTTTTTAATTGATCTGTTAAAGAGTGATTTTTTTTATATACTTCCCGACCTTTCGACGTCTGATTTCTTGTATGGTTTTTACTTTAGTTTAGTATCTTGGAAGTTCATTGAAAATTATGTGCGAAACATCTAATTAATCGTCAACATTCTAATTTATTTAAAAGTGATTTTCAACTTTTTGAATACACTAAGTATTTTAAAAAAGAAAAAAATGGCGACCCTCAGGTCTGTAATAAAAATATGTCAGTGATTTCGGAAACGTCGTATTTAATTTTCTTTCCTCTGATCGAGAAATAAAATACTGTGCTAGCTGGTTACAGGTACTATAGTCGGCGTTATGAAATTAGACCTGCCAAGGTCAGGTAGTCTCCACTGCCTCCCCTGCCCGCACCAACCCTCTGTCTCTTGGTTGGGCCGGCGACATTGCCACATTAGCTTTTGCCGGTCGTCCATGCGTATCTTTACACGTGGTCAGGGGCGTAGCTACTATGGGGCTAGGAGGTGCATTGCACTGGGGCCCCTACGCTCAGGGGACCTCCAAGCATACCTCTGGGGGCCCCCAACCGTAGTTCAGAGGCCCACGAGCCTTCATGTCAAACTGGCGACCTTTTTTTTTGTTTTCTAGCTCTACAGTCATCTAAGGGGCCCCCTGAGGCACAGGAAGCCCCTCACTGAGGGCCCTCTCATTGCTCAGAGGCCCCCAACCACTGCTCAGGGGGCTCCTAAGCACAACTCAAGGGCCCCATCCCCTCAGCTCAGCGGGGCCCTTACCAGCAACACAAACCAAATAAAAGGTCGCCCATCTGGCCTGAGGGCGCAAAATAATTTTTTTACACCGGGGCCCTTGTTAACCTAGCTACGCCAATGACAATACGTGAACACATTCCGTCACAGATAATGTCTTTTAATACTTGTACCACAGTCTTTAAATGGGT
Organism: Vandiemenella viatica; assembly: GCA_031002005.1. NCBI lineage: Eukaryota > Metazoa > Arthropoda > Insecta > Orthoptera > Morabidae > Vandiemenella > Vandiemenella viatica. Next base: position 4,459,407 of record CM061918.1, on the reverse strand, counting down.
AACACTCCTTGCCAATATCTAACACGTTGGTTTGGTAGTTCATTCTTATATTTGTTTCTTTACAATCTGACACGCTCAGAAGTACGCCACAATATCAAATTGTGATTTCAATTCTTCACTTTCCACAAAATTCTTATAGTTAATAATGATTTCTACGCACCAGCAAAATTAAAATTCTACGCCATCATTGTAAGGACATACTAATCCTGCAGCAGTAAACAACAACTTTGGATATTTCCATAATTTGCAATGTCTGGCACTGACAACACCTGGAGAGGAATCTGGTAACTGTAATATTTTATCATATCAAGCTCAAAATAATAGTAATCTTGCTTTAATCAACAATGCCAAAAAGTCTTCCAGTAATTGTGAAATCATTCATTAATATTGGGCATATCCTAGCTAAATTTTCCGATAACTCTTGTCATTCCTGCATTTTTTTCTTAGTTGTAAAAATTCGTCTATACCATAATAAGTGCTTAATGTTGAAATTTGTATGCTAGATGAAGAACTTGGGTTTTCCAGTGACTTTCTCATTTATCATAAATATTCTTTAGGTGTGATATAAACATGGGAGTCAATCTGTGGAACGCAAGATCTACAATGTCTATTTTTGTGCGAGAGTGACTGAAAGAGAGAATAGACGTTCCTTTGTTTTGTTTTTATATGTACTGCAATGTTATCGTTTGCGGGGGTAATAATTAATTATTTATGAACGACCTTGATATGTTAATATGCATGATACTTCTTGCGATTGACTAATATGAAGGAGCGAATTTATTTTGAACACAAAAATGCATCTTTAAAGTTTACTTAACAATCAAAAGAGATGAATTTAAATATGAACACATATATTTTTATAACAACTGTATTTAATATGATACTCAGAACAAAGTAAATTGATTAAGCACTCCTTAATCATGAGATATCGCTATGGGTCGCTATTTAGGAGTGATAGGTCGTTGTGGAGACTTAATTTTTGGAAGGTATTGATACGACCGCTTAATGGCTCGAAGACTTCACACACTGACAGCTGTACTTGGCGCAGAAGGAACGTTGTCGTCGCATTGCTGGCTGCTGGCTCCAGGAGTGATGGCGAAGATGACCGGGAGGACAGAATGAAGCCCTGCTACGAAGCCGTCACTAGCAACAGATAAAAAAGTGTCTCTCGCTTTTTCGCCTCCATACCAGCTACGCTAATTCCAGTCATTGTTTTTGAGTTGTGGTTTATTGGCTTTAACTATCAATTGTATTTGCCAAATACAAATTTTAATTTTTTTATTTAGATTTTGATGAGTAAGGCGGTTTACCAAGATATTTACGAAAGCTAAACAGGTCATAAGTTGACAATTTATTCATAAATGGACATTCAAATGACGTTGGACGTGGTCTATTTACAGTTAATCAAAATAAACAATCAAAAATAATTTTCAAATAAACACCTACGGCATATATTATTGGGTCAAATCTTTATAGCACAAAACAAATTATCTTGTGAATACACAGCAATTGTAATTGCCATATTCCTGAAGTAAGTATTGCATAACATTGAAGATTCAAAACAAAAATTAACAAACCTATTTGAGACACCATACAACTGACTGACGTAGTTTATTGTTTTGAGTCCATAGACGCCATTTACTTGAGACAAAGTTATTCATCAAACAAACTAATGAAAAACGAATGCATTCGACTAAGCTCAGGATCCGGGCTTCGGCGCAACACGTATCCACAGCTGGGCACAAAACAGTTAATCCGTTAATCGTTAATTAACGAAGTTAAAAAAATTGCGAAAATTTAACTTTTAAGTTAACCTAAAAAATCATTAACGGTCTTCTTAACTTCCGTTAAATTGGACTTCCGTTAACTTTAGTCCGTTACATAGGTTGTTGACGTCTTTTCGTTTGTTTGAACTGTGCGCCACGCCACCACTCGTATGCGGGGCTGCCAGATTGTATAACTGGATAGAAAACTTATATAATTTGGTTACCTCTAGTATCCTGTTTGTATAACAGATTGCCTTGTATAATTGGATACAAAAATGAGCACTTAAAAGTAAAGTACATTCCAGCACCTTTTTGAAAGTGTTTGCCCTTTGTTTCATTGAGTTGGCAACCTTTCCTGACGGATCGGCAGTGTGTGTCGGAAGAGGTTAATCGGGCAAACTGTTCGGCCGTCAAATCGGGCATTACTCGGACGAAATTCTGTGCCAGTGGATGACCGGCCGCCTGATCGATAGTTAGTATCGCACTGGAGTCTGCAAACAGTGTTGCAGATCAGCAAAAAACTCAACTTTCAGTAACCAGTGCGAAAAATTTCAAAGAAATAATACATAACTTACGAAGAAGGTGATGTGCAATTTTAATTCGAAACATTTGTGTGAAGCTAGTTTGGCAATTTCGGCTGTGTAATGTAAAAGGATGTCGCTGACTAACTTCCGTTCTATTTGTTCACGTAAAAACATGCAGGCCATGATTTAGTGAAACCAGGCCGTGTCGTCTAAAGGGGCCTTTAGGTCACAGGTAGGCCGTGGCACAAAGGTAACCGTAACAGGCATTGGTCGTAGATTTTAGGTTGGCCGCAAATTTCACTGGTCGCAGTTTTCACATATTCAGGTGTCCCAGTCCAACATGTTTTCTATAATATTGTTGCTTTTCACTCTGCATTCATGTTATATATATATATAATCACGAGTACCTTAATTGTCTCTCGTAAGACAATTTGCAAGTGTTATGTTGATCACAGTCTCAACAAAGATAAAAACAGACAGGAATACCACTTCGTTGTTGTGGCGATAGCGTAACCACAATTTGTTAATTTTTATAAATAAATCCACACTTGCATCATGGTACATAACACCTTGAGATAGAGAGCAGTTATACCTACCGTACTATAATACTAATACATCAGTACAACTTTTGACTAGTTAACTTTTAACGGATAACTTTAACTTGCGTTAAATTTATAAACATTTAACGCTTTAACGATTATCGAAGTTAACTTTTTAAGTAGCGGAATAATGATTAACGAAGTTAACGTTTGGATTAACTGTGCCCACCTGTGCACGTATCTTATCTGACAAATTTCTTTGTGCAGGGCGTTGTAGGTCACCACTGCTCAGGGGCCCCTAATGAACAATTCAAGGGCCCCATCCTCAGTTGAGGGGGCCCCTACCAGCACACAAAGCAAAAAAAAAGGTCGCCCGTCTGGCCTGAGGCCCCAAAATAAATTTTTTGCACCGGGGCCCTTGTTGACCTAGCTACGCCACTGCACGTGGTCGCTTTATTCCTTAGTTTAAGGCCTATTCGAGAAATGTTAATGGTGGTGATGTTCAGAAACATAATCATGCAATTAGTGTATTAACAGACAGAAGTAATATTCGCGAACCTGCAGGTCGCCTGGGCATTGGAAACCTAATTAAAATCGTTGTAGAAGATGTTTTAAAATATTTTTTAAGGAATATTACCAATAACTAATACGCAAAAAAAAGTAAAAAATATACTTCGATAAATTACAAACACTGACATGGAGGTATTTGTGGCAGTCATTTCTATGTATAATCGGTCCCTTATATTTGATAAATTAATTTTCGTTTTGGCTCTTTGCTTTTGAAGTTTTCTCGCGAAATTTGTCATGTATGGTCCATTGTGTACAATGACAATAATAATTCTTACAGAAGCTGAAAATAGCTTTTCTGTGGAGGACAGGAAATATGTTTCTCAGTCGTAAAAGAATCGACTGACCAGCCGGCACTGGAGCATGCGCTGTGCGCAATCATTCGTGCAAATATAAACTGTCAAACAATCCAAAAGGGGTTGTCTGAAGAGGCTTTGCCTGCTACCAGAATTAATTTCAGTATTTTCTTAGAAACTTTCTCGCTGGAAGTTTTTACATATACAAATAAAACGGAAGTTAGTCAGCGACAACATTTTACATTACACAGTCGAAACAAATAAGCGCTTCGTGTGACATTTTTATTATTATTATTATTATTCGCATGCTTCCCTATTTAATGAATAGAATGTATTCGGTATGAGTCTGTTAACTTTCAGGAAGGCGCATAATTTTTTTTTTAGTTATTTCTTATTATTTTTATTGCTTTTTCTGTCAGTTGAAGTGAAAAAGTATTTTTATTTCTAATTTTCATGGAAACAAATTACTATTTTTTTTAAAAACAGTTACACAAATTTTTGGAATTATAAAGCACATCACCTTGTTCCGCATGTTAAGTTTTATGTTTTAGAAATTTTTTTGGCACTCATTACTGAAAGTTGATTTTTTTGCTGATTTGCAACACTGTTCGGATACTCCGTGACCTTCACAGGACTAATTTCGTGACTGCCACTATAGTGATATATAATTCCTCCAGTTGTTTTCGTTCGCTGCAGACACACCGAGAGCGCAAAATGTTTTCAAACGTTTGAAATGTTTGCGAACTCATATTTTGTTTGGTGGAGACGAGAAAAGCGCTCACGAACAAAGATTTGCAGGTGTTCCGGCCGATGTCGGTACATCAAAGGAATTCGTTGTTCGTGCGCTGACAGTGCGCGTTCAGTGGAGATAGGTTCAACAACAGAGGAGCGTGTTGCGAACAGTTTGTTTTGATTGCATTTCAAAATTTACAAATAATATAACTATGAACTGGGATAGTGAAAAGTGTTTGCTGTTAATTGAATGATATAAATTAAAGCTGCAGTTCCGGCAGAGTTGTCACAAATATTACCACAACAAAATTATAAAGCACGATGGCCAGAGCGAAATCTCAACAAACATGGAAACCACTTGTGCTGTTATTTAGGGAAAGATACATAAGACTTTTGTAAGAACCTCCTGTAGCCAAAAAGCAAAGTGTTATTGCCAGTCTAGCTTCCACGGAAATTCAGTCTCTGTAATTTGTATCTAGTTTGCATATTGTTGTACCAAACATCAAGTTGTTAAGTCAAAATTTTCTGGTGACAAACGACAATTTTTAAAAAATAAACCACTGCTATCATCTGTTCTTAAGTCATACAGCAGTCACGTAGAATTTCTTCTTCTAAAATTTAGGTTTCCTTTCTTTTTTAAAAAACGTCCTCTTTTTCACTTAAAACAGACATAATTACACAAGGTGCAGCACTAGTAATTTTTCCTCTGGGAGCCATTTGGAGACTGCACGTAGACGTTGGAATAACGACAAATGTTCGCACACGAACTGGTGTTTGCGATATTTGGTTGGTGGACACAACAAGCCAAACCACCTAACTACAAACACACAAACTTTTGCAAATTATGTGCGCTTGATGGATCTGCTACAAGTGACAGTGGTGGAACAGGGGCGTAGCTACTATGTGGCTAGGCGGTGCAATGCATCGGGGCCCCTACGCTCAGGGGGCCTCAAAGCGCAGTTCAGAGGTACAGATGGCAAACTGGCGACCTTTTTTTAGCTCTACAGTCGTCTAAGGGGGCCCCTGAGACACAGGAAGACCCTCACTAAGGGCCCTCTCACTGCTCAGGTGCCCCAACCACTGCTCAGGGGGCCCCTAAGCACTACTCAAGGGCCCCTATCCTCAGCTCAGGGGGCCCTTACCAGCATCACAAAGCAAAACAAATGGTTGCCCATCTGGCCTGAGGGCCCAAAATAAATTTTTTGCACCCAGAAGAAAATAGACTTTGTGACGACAAATACCTGGAAAATGGTTTTACAGTCATGAATAATAAAGCTCAATGTGTAATTTGCTCCAATTAGAAAATGATTTTGTTAATTTTCGTGTCAAAAATACAACCACGATTCGACAGTTAATTTAAAAAATAAACAGGCACAATCTTCTCACTGAAAATGTATTTTTATTGTAGTGTAAGATCTACAACCCTTGCTTTTTACTTTTGCCTGGCTTCGGGGCCGGATTAAAACAGCAAATGTGAAGAAGGGGCCCGAGAATCCTAGGTGCAGCGGGGCTCCCTAGAAGCCGCTGGCTCCCCCCCCCCCCCCCAAGAAGGCGTGGGGCCCGTAGCATTTTCTAACTCCTGCTACGTGGCTAATCCGATACTACCTGGCTTACGACCGCGAGCAAGACTGGACCAAACAAACTGCCACATTCATTCATCTAAGAATGCATGAAAACAAAATGGTAGGCTGCTAAGAGAACTAGAATGTATATTTAAACAAATGCCATTATTGATTACAAAGATGTATTGAAATCAAAGATTTAACTGATTGCAGCAAACATAGAAGAATTGAAAGTCTGCAATGGGAAAATGAAACAGAGAGTATTCTTTATGCTGGTCAATTGGCACAAAGGGAATCTGGAAACGTTAGCGAAGCACACGGTAATAAATATAGAAAAGCTGCGTCCAAAACAAGTAACACAGTGGAGTCAAAAGTACAACAGTGGACGTCTATACAAGCTTTATCTATGTTTACTGAAGCATCTTTGACAAGGAACGATTATGAAATAATCCGAAAAAGTTCAATGAAATTATACTATGTTCTTCAAAAAGTAAAATAAGATCAGTGGCGGATCCAGGATTTTGGTTTGGGGGGGGGGGGGTTGAATGGATTTCGTTTGGGGGGGGGCTTGAGTCGGATATAGTCATGTCGCCCTTAAAAATCAGTAGAGCTAAATAAAATAAAATAAATATTACCACTGAACTAGACTGCTACCCAAACGTATGCAGAAGTTAAATTGTACTACCAAGAGATTAATTGTGTACTTTGAAGTGCTGATATCCCTAACGCAAGAAGATTTGGCGTCTCTGGAGCTCACTTATATGAAGTGGCATTATGATGGCTCAGTTTAAACAAAACTTAACAAATAGTAGTGATTCGGATGCTGACATTTTCCATTCGTCAGTGGTGCCCCTGCAGCTTGTCAGAAAGAACAATACCTATCTACGTACTTGTTCACCGCGCTTTTGCCGGCCCATGCGAATTCGTTTTGCCTTGAAACAAAGGACATAACACATGAAGAAGTATATTATCAGAGTGAACAAATCAAGCGTTTAGCTGGAACCAAAATAACAACTGAGGCAGGAGAAGTGGTCGTAAACCATAAAATGCTATTTACTATAGTAGATGGAAAAGTACGTAGTGCGGCAACGAATACTACGTCAACAATGCGATGCTATATTTGCAAAGCTACCTCCAAGGATTTTAACAACTTTTCAAATTTTGAAAACGTACCCATAAAAAAGAAAAATTTGGAATTTGTTTTATCTTGCATGCCACAATCAAGTATTTTGGAACGTTTTTGCACATTTCATACAAAAATACGATAAAAAGTGACAAGTTAATACAGAAACTGTAATTAAGGAAAGGAAACAACACGTCTAAAAACTTTTCAGAGATGAACTCGGATAATAGTGAATGCTCCTAAAGCTAACAATAATGAAACACGAGTAGAAGGTTCTTTGCCAAAATTGAAATATCCGCAGAGATTGCAGGACCTGATATATAGGTTTGCCACTATTCTGGAAGTGATATCTAGTGGACACAAGATAGATAAAAAAAATAAAAATTGTTGCCTGCTCCCACGATACGGCTAAGGTGTGCATTGAACTGTACTCGTGGCATCCAATGTCACCCACACTACACAAACTATTGATTCAGGGAACAGTTATAATAGAACATGCACTGTTGCCTATAGGCGATTTGTCCGAAAAAGCAACAGAAGCTAGAAGCAAATCGACGTTAGGGAGAGATACTTAGAATATTTAGACTGGTTCAGTACAACAGAGATGTCATTAAATAGGCTTTTACTGACTTCGGATCCGTATTTGAGGTGCATCAGGCCCAAACCTCCAAAAAAATCTAAATCATTGAAATCAGAAAATATTCATGGGACCCGAGTACTCAAGAAGAGAACGAGGCAGTAACAGTCACCAGACTAAGAAGGAGGAGACGGTTACTAGGAATATTATTATTTTATTGTACACACTTTGACATTAAATTTGGCCGCCGCTGAGTCATTCTATCACTCTTATTTTGCACAATTTGACATCAATGTCATCCTAAGAAAGAGTAACGCAATACTGGATTGCCAGTATTACATTACTGTTTCCTGGGATGACATTTATGTCGGATTTTGCAAAATAAGAGTGATAGAATTTTTCAGCGGCGGCCAAATTTATTGTCAAAGTGTGTACATGTATAATTATTGTTTATGTATTTCGTAAATATTCGCTTAATATATTTTTTTTTTTTTTTTTTTATTTTTATTGTATTTACGTCTCTCAACAACGAGGTCTTTAGAGACGGGAAAGGATGGGGGGCAAGGATGGGGGCAAGGAATGGGAAGGAATTCGGCCATGGCCTTTTGAAGGAAGCATCCCGGCATTTGCCTGGAGTGATTTGGGAAACCATGGAAAACCCAAATCTGGATGCCCGGGCGGGGATCGAACCGCCGTCCTCCCGAATGCGAGGCGAGAACGCTATCCGTTACACCGCCACGCTCGGTGCTTAATATGTAATAAATTGTGTGTTCCAAGAATGTGTTCTTTATTACCTCTCGTATTATAATGTATTCTGGTGTTATAATATTCAAAAGAAACGAAATAAAAATAAAAATTAAGTAGAAATAACTTTGATCGACTTTTTGTGTCAATTACATCTGTGTGCGGCGAACCTATTCTGTTTTCTTGCGTTGCCATCTGTCTGCAAAAAATATAACTTTGTGTGTTGTATGATAAATGTATTTTAGTTTGTGAAATGTGTAGTTTAATAGGCGGAGATTAGGGACCATCCCAGCATTCGCTTTGATGTATCTACCATATTCACGCCTTAGAGTACTGAGCCACGCGAATGAAGTATTGATGTATCTACCATATTCATGCCTTAGAGTACTGAGCCACGCGAATGAAGTATTGATGTATCTACCATATTCACGCCTTAGAGTACTGAGCAACGCGAATGAAGTATTGATTTTATGCCCGAGGGTCGTTTCAGGGCTTCAATGGTCTCTACAAACTCTGAAGGGAGCGTCCATAAACTACGTAGCTCCATTTTGACTTCATGTAAATCCCACCCCACCCCTGTAGCCCGATATGGCTTTTGCCTGAACACTCCCCACGTAGAACGTAGCTTTTTTCCCTATCGATTCGAGATGATATTTTGTACTGTTTTTTCTTGTCAGACTTTTGTAAGGGGACGTCCATTACTAGGTGAGGAGGGGGGGGGGTGCGGACGAAATGTCACCAAATCTCACCAAGGGGGAGAGGGGGGGTTGACGGAAATCTACGTGAGGTTGAAGGACAGAAGAGCTAAAAAAAATAAAAAATGCCTGCAAACGGCGGAAATGTTGACTTTAGAGGAGATATTAGGTCTAGAAGGGAGCGCTCTGAGAAGGGAGCGTTCTGGTAACTTAGTAGCTAAGGCGCTTGCCTTCAAAACATTTGCTACTCCTGCCACGGGCACGAATCCTGACAGGCGCAGGAATTTTGAGAGTTGCGTTTAATCATATGAGCTATGCCAGGACGCTCCGTGGTTCGGATTCCACGTTAAACTGTAGGTCCCAGAGGAAAGGAACTGGCCGTCCTACCTCTGGCACAATGGCTTAGTATGCCTCCTTCGGGAGGATCCAACCAACCTTCGGGTTGTTGACTAAGTTGTCTACAAACCGCCCTCGGAAGCGTGAGAGACTCAAAAAACTGCGCGGTCGATTATGAAGGGGGTCTTATCAAAACACCTCACGTCATTAAGGGACGCACCCTAAATTACATATGGTGATAACTAAATGACAAAAATAAATATCCGCATGATGTTGTGTGTTCTGTATCTCATTCTAACTGTGACAAATAATATGAATGGAAAGCTACGTGGCCTGGTTCGAAAACCTCCCCCCCTCCCCCACGTAACCCAACGTAGCTTTCCCCCTCCTTGACCGAACCACGTCGTTTATGGACGCTCCCCAATGCGTTTGCCTAGCAGCACCTCGGCGCCTCCGGCAGGACCTCCACGAGTTCCAGCCTGGTGTATTCAACGTCTGCCTCACGTCATTCTCTGGATCCAGTGGCGTAGCTAAGTCAACAAGGGCCCTGATGCAAAAAATTAATTTTGGCCCTCAGGCCAGATGGGCGACCTTTTTTTTTGCTTTGTGTTGCTGGTAGGGGCCCCCTGAGTTGAGGATGGGGGCCCTTGAATTGTGCTTAGGGGCCCTCTAAACTGCGCTTGGGGGGCCCCAGAGGTGTGCTTTGGGGCCCCCCAGAGGTATACTTGGGGGCCCCTTGAGCGTAGGGGCCCCGGTGCACTGCACCGCCTAGCCCCATAGTAGCTACGCCCCTGTCTGTAGCGCAGTGAGAATACCACGGACTCAGAGCCACCTCTTTGCTACTTCTGAGATCCGTGTTGCGACGAGTTAACGATTAAGCATACACTGGTACACTGTGGCGCAGTGAGATTAACAAGGACTCAGCGCCACCTCTTTGCTAGTTCTGACATCCGCGTTGCAACGAGTTGTCGATTAAGCATACACTGGTACTCTGTAGCGCAGTGAGAATAGCAAGGACTCAGAGCAACTCTTTGCTACTTCTGACATCCGCGGAGCGATTAGTTTTCGATTAATAATATTCTGGTACTCTGTAACCAGTGGTAGCTAGGTCAACAAGGGCCCCGGTGAAAAAAATTTATTTTGGGCCCTCAGGCCAGATGGGCGACCTTATTTGGCTTTGTGTTGCTGGTAGGAGCCCCCTGAGCTGAGGATGGGGGCCCTTGAGTTGTGCTTAGGGGCCCCTGAGCAGTGGTTGCGCCCCCCCCCCCTGGGCAGTTAGGGCCCATAATGAGAGGGGCTTCCTGTGACTCAGGAGCCCCCTTAGACGACAGTAGAGCCAAAAAAAGGTTGCCAGTTTGCCGTGAAGGCTCGTGGACCCTCTAAACTGCGCTTGGGGGCCCCCAGAGGTGCGCTTTGGGGCCTCCTGAAGTATGCTTGGGGGCCCCCTGAGCGTTGGGCCCCGGTGCACTCCACCGCCTTAGCCCCATAGTAGCTACGCCCCTGTCTGCATCAGTGATTCCGCTGAATATTAAACATTAATTCTAATTAAATCAAATTTATGATAATCAAAAATAAATTTCTTCTTAAAATGGACACCGTATTCTTTTTTTTTTTTTTTTTTTTTTTTTTTTTTTTTTTTTTTTTTATTATTGGCAGTGGGCCGGTGAGCCATATAGCCATATCAATTGTTACATCACTTATTTACAGGTATTATTGATCATGGATATTGTATCTCACATGCCACAATTATGACTTCTCTTACACATTACTTGGACATTGTTACAATATTTCATATCTCTAATTACCTAAAGCTATGATTACAGTACATTGTGTTTCCACGGGAAGACCTGGTCATGATTAATATGTGGCGCTTATGGCCTTAACACAAATTATAAGCTCTCTCACATATACATGGTTTCTATTACTTTGCGTAATGACAGGAATGAGAATTCAATATGGTTGGTCTTACGTCTCTAGCTACATACATATTATACTGGTCCTTGATATTATGTGACATTTATAATTGTATCACAATCTGTGATTTCTCTGAACAAAAGAAGATAGAGTAGGATAAAGATAAGAATACCTGGTCGTTATTACAATGTTTCATATCTATATTAGGTATTTGATATCACCACGGTTACCTGAGCTATCCACACATAGCTCTAGTCATAACAATTATGTCTATAACAGTATATGGACTTCTCTCCCAAGTCCTTGGTCGTTATTACAGTACTACATTTTTATTATTAGGTACATAAAGTAATTATAGTTATATCACTTTCCACACAAAACACAGGTCCTGAATGTCATGTAGCCCGTGTGTCCATCGCACAATTTGTGGCTTCACTCACACTCACATGGTTAGTGACACAGTGTTACATATCTTGCGTTCAGGGTCTAATGTCTCTATTTTACGTAACATATTGTTATTAGGTGTGTAAAATCAGGGATCGTGGATACTAATGTTCTTGGAGATCTTTGGGGTTTATATGTCAATACCACCGTCTTTCAGGAATCTGTACAGCACCATGAAAACTCTGGCGTCGTCGGTCGTCAGTAGGTGTGACACTTTTGAGGGTGGAGAGTGACCTAACCTCACTAGTTCCTCTATCAGGTCTGTGATGCTATCCTGTCTGTTTTTGCAGCCGAAGAAGATGTGGTCCATGTCCCCTATGCTCGTATCGTCGCATCCACATAAAGGACTTTGGGCAATGTTGATTCTGTTTAGGTGTGCCGGGAAACAACCGTGGTTGAACTTTAATCTAGCGATTGTTACAATAGCTTTCCTTGGTAGGTTGAGTTTGTGGTGCCAATGATGGTGAGGGATGACTGGGTGGATTTTTCCATAGTGTTTCCCTTTGATCAATAGAGATTCTTCCCATTCTCTATTCCATGCGTCTCTGGTTTGTTTCTTCACAGTTGCCAGTAGGTCCCTCGCAGTTAGGAGGGGGTAGTCGCCACCTTCTTCGCAAGCTCGTTTCGCCAGTTGGTCCACCTGTTCGTTACCGTGCAGACCGATGTGGGCTTTCACCCACACGAACACAAGTGTTTTGCCTTTCTGTTTCGCCCGGTATGCTGCTTCCAAGATGTTGCATAAGATGTTGTCTTTGTTGGTAGTCTGCGTGTGTCCTTGCAGGCTGGTCAGCGAAGAGAGGGAATCTGATATGATGACCGATGTTGTGTCCTCCAAATCCCTCAGCATACTCAATTGCCTTTTGAATTGCCACCATTTCCGCAGTGAAGATGGTTGCTTCCTTGCGTAGTTTCAGCATACCGTATGACTTCCTCTTCAGATCCAAAAATGCACAACCAACTGATGAACCTGATTTTGACCCATCTGTGTAGATGTGGGAAGCATTTGGCCATTGCGCGAGAAATTCTGCCAGTCTAGCGGAGTTGTTCTGACTGGAGTCTTTCAGCTTGATGTCGGTTCTCACGTTGAGAGGTGTAATCGTTGCTTCGTATGGCACACAAAACTCTGGTAGGTGGGAGGTCGACATTATGTTGTTGCTGTACATGTTGATTTCATTTTCTGCTATAATTAGCTCTGGAGTCCTTTTGCGTGGCCAGTTTCTTCTATTAGTGAGCTGACTTCCAAGTGCCTCAATCTTCTGGATGAGGGGATTGTTTGTAATCTTCATTTGCTTAAGTAGAAACTGTTTGCAGAGCTGCATTCGTCTTATATGAAGAGGTGGCTCTAGCGCTTCTACCAATAGCGCGTTGGTTGGGGTTGATGTCATTGCACCTGTGCATATTCTTAGTGCTTTGTACTGCAGTCTATCAAGGGTTTTTAGGGTGGTCTCTGCTGCTGATCCGTAGAAGATGCTTGCATAATCCAGGTGTGGTCTAATGAGCGATCGGTATAAGGTCATGGCAACTTTAGGGTCTGTACCCCACCAAGGTTTTGTGGTTGCCTTCAAGACGTTAAGTGCCGCCTCACATTTGCTTGAGATGTCTTTGATTTGGGGTTTCCAGCTGAGTTTGTTATCTATTGTGACCCCTAGGTATTTGACGACTCGTCGATACGGGAAGCGGTAGGGTCCGAGCTGTATCTCGTCCATGTCAGGTATCCTGCGTCTGCTATAAATTGACACCGCTGATTTGGTTTGGGATATGTCCAAGCCATTGTTAACGAGCCATTTTCGCAAAAGGTTGACAAAGTCTCCCAAGACCTTCTTGCAGTCAGCTAGCTCATTCATCATTACGTAGAAGCACAAGTCGTCTACATACTGGAGCATCATTACCCTCCCTATTAGCAGTCTTCCAAGGTCGCTGGTATATATGTTGAACAGCAGTGGTGATAGCGTGGAGCCTTGAGGGAGACCGTGAGATGCAATTCGAGGGCCTACTGTTGTACCATTGATGTGAATTTCTAGCGCCCTATCTGCCTGCAATGACATGAGGTTAGTTACGAATCTGCTCGGTAGGCCTAAGTCCAATAGTTTTCTAGAGAGTATCGATGGAGCCACATTATCATAGGCATGTGTTAAGTCCACGTACAAGGCCATGAGATACGCTTTACTGCGATAGCATTCATAAATGTCTGTCATTAGGTTAGCAACTACCTCTATAGTGCCTTTTCCCTTCCTGAAGCCTATTTGGTGTCTTGGTAGTTTACTTTTATTTTCTAGGTGCCACTCCAGCCGGTGTTTGACCATTCGTTCTAGTGTTTTAAGAGCACAGGATAGAAGAGATATTGGCCTGTAGGACGAAGCAAGTGCGGGGTCTTTGCCCTGTTTCAGGATAGGTACTACTCTTACGCGCTTCATCTCTGGTACACTCACGCGTTTGCTCCACACAGCGTTAATCAATCTTAAGAATATATTCTTCCCTCGCCTTGGGAGGAATGAGATCATGCTGTAATGGATGTTGTCTGGGCCTGGGGCACTGTTGTTATTACGTTTAAGTGATGCTTCAAGTTCCTCTTCTGTAAAAGGCGCTAACAGAGGGTCATGTTGCCTCCCATCTTCTGTGATCTCCACCTTCTCCGAGGCTGTGGCTGGGGTAAGGTTGCCCAAGATGTCCTCCGCAACGTTTTTAGTTGGAGCCGTATTAAGGTGTAGTTCCTGTCGAGTTCTGAAAGCCTTTTATTTTCTTCCATATATCTTTTACTGGAGCAGTTCTGTTGAGAGAGTTACAAAAGTCAGTCCAGCCCTGGCGTTTTTTCTTCTTTAGGACTCTTTTGGTCCTTGCTACTGTTCTCTGAAGATACAGGTAGTTTTCTTCTGTCGCCAAGACTTTGTATTTTCGGAGGGCCATCTGTCTTTCTTTTATTGCTAGTTGACACTCTTTATCCCACCAAGGAGGTGATTTCTTATGGCAGGTGCGTGGTTTAATCTCGGGGATAGCTTTTATTGCCGCCTTTTCAATGACTGTCATAAGGCCTTGGTAGTCAGCTACTACGTCGTCCGAGAGTTCGAAGCTCTCAAGGTTTCTTGTGACTTCCTTCTCATACTGCGACCAGTCCGCGTTAGTTATCTTCCAGCGGTATGGCGATCGTGTACGGTGTTATTCTTTGTCTAGTCACAGGGAAGGTGATCATTATTGGTAAGGTGATCTGATCCGGATGGGTCTTGGATGACCTGCCATGTGGCTGCCAGAGAAATGGCTGGTGATGCTAGCGTTATGTCCACTGCTGATTTTTGGTGTGCTGGCCCAACTATCCTTGTTTCAGTGCCATCATTTAAGATTATTATATCTGTGTCGTCCAACGCATCTAGCAACAGTCTTCCGGCGCGGTCTGTTCTTCCACATCCCCATGTGCTATGGTGTGCGTTTAGGTCAGCCATTATCAGGGCAGGTTGCATGACATACTTCAGGATATTTGAAAATGCTTGTTTATCGAACTGAGTGTTTGGAGGCCGGTAGAGAGCCATGACCGTTGTTTCTGTCCCCATAATTTTGAGACGTATCGCGCAAGCCTCGATATTCGGAGCAGTGCTCCGGATTTTTATTTCAGAAAATTGTATGTTCTTCTTTATTAGTAGAGCCGCTCCCCCGTAGCCGCCTGGGCGGTCGGCACGCACTATTCTGTAGCCCGCGCACTTAAATTCCTCTTCGGGTTTCAGCCAAGTTTCTAATATGGCGGCTATGCTAATGTTATTTGATTTCAGCAAGTGTTCTAGGGATTCCTTGTTTGAGCGGATAGACCTGCAGTTCCACTGTAAGATATTGGGGCCGTGGTTACCCATCAGTACAGTTATAACGAGATGCGATATTGTCGTTGTTTGCCATGATTGGTTGTGTATTCCACATAAGATCTGTTCCATTGTCTCGTGCGTTTGTCTCTGCTTCTTCCTGTGGACCGTCCGAGTTTAGGAATGCGGCTATGTGTTCCCTCAAGTTGTGTGGGAGGTTTCCTGTGTTGGCCATACTGAAAAGTGAGGTCACAAGTCTACATACTCTATCAATTGCTTCCTCGCTCGCTACTGTATTACTAGCACCGTGTGGGTTATTCTGTATGGGAAGTCCACTGGCCTGTGCATATGCGTCGTAATACAACTCCGCGGGGGGCAGGTTGGTTCTTCTTCGGGGCTGGAGGTTTTCTGCGTCATGTGTTGCCTGTTTCCTGTCTATTCTGTCTTGTTGCCGACGCCCATGAGGAGCGGCGGGTTGTTCTGTGCGGTTATATACAGACTGTGGGTGTCGTGGTTTTATGGTGTAGTGATTTCTCGTGGCCCTGGCTTGTGGTATGAGTGGAGTAGTACCGGCTATTTGGGCAACTGGCGACGGTGTGGAGTATTCCACATTATTGCGTAGCGGCAAGGGGGGGTATTCCTTGTTGCTTCTGGGTGGGGGTGGTGGAGCTGTGCGTTTTGCATAAGTTGACGTATTTTCTAAGGTCAGAGCCTGTTCCAGAGTCATGTTATGGAGGATGATGTTCTCCTTAATCCTCTTTTGTTTTTTGAATTCTGGGCAATTGAAATTAGTGGCCAAGTGGTTGCCTTCACAATAGATACAAATGACTGGGCCCTGAAAGTCGCAGCTAGTTGTAACGTGTTTTACCCATGCACTTGGCACAGCGGGATGCGCTGCGGCACTGCTTGCTCAGGTGTCCAAAACGTAAACAGTTAAAACATTGAGTTACACGGGGTATATATGGCTCTACACTACATCTTGTGCAAAAGATGCTAATATATTCAGGTAGTCGCTGTCCTCCAAACGTTAGGCGGACCGATTGAGTCGGAACGTATTCAACCCCTCCGTCTTTTACAACTTTCCTCATTATACGTCGCACTTCCAAAACTTCTATAGCGGATTCCACTTCCTGCAAGATTTCTGAGTCAGTAAGCCCTGGGTCCACATTCCTAACCACGCCCTCCTTAACAGTAAAGAAACGAGGGATATAATATTGTATATGCTTTGGCTGGTTGTTGGAATTCGCCAAAAGGTTTGCCCACTTAGCAGATTTAAGCTCAATTTGAACTTTGTTTCTCCCTTTGTTTCTTATGTCTAAGATAAAGTTTCTTATGCCGGGCACAGCGTCACGTATTAATTTCCCTACCGCCATTGGGTGCAGACGGCCTAGGTTTGTTTTGTGCTGCTCCACGTAACTCTTCATATTCTGCATGTACAACAAATGGACCGCAATCTGTTTCTTTATAGAAATGGGGCTGCCTCAGCACTGCGTTAGGATCACTGGCTTGCAAAGCGTCTTCACTTACCAATCCAGCTGAGTGTGCGGGGATTGTTGACTGTATGCTGTAGGCTGGAGTTGACAGCGACGTGCTTGGAGGAGCTGTTGGCGGCGTGCTTGCTGCAGCTGGCAGCAGCATGTTGACTTCATCTCCCAGTGCTGTTACGTTGTTCTCCTCTCGGCGTGGTCTTTTCTTGGACTGCTTTTGGAGTATAGGGGCACCGTCGGCGTAGTCCATTGCTAATGTTTCCAGCGCCTCGCCCACTACGGAACTGGTGCACGTGTTACCCGACGGCGCACTGTCAGTATGTGGCTGTATGCCACCTTCACCATACTCGCCACCCTCCATGGTGGCGAGGTACACACACTCTCCTAAACAAAACTTTTTAGTTGGTTTATTGACTGCTATTCACTGTATAATAGTATACACAACTGGTGCTTGCACTGTCCTAGTTCACGCGTTATTCGTCACAAGGAAAACTCGGAGTGTAGCTCTCTAAGCGCCGATGTTACCTCTACGGCGATCAGGAAGCGACTGCACCGTATTCTTACTGTAGAAAGCAGTGACTGATCTACGAATTTCCCGAGTCTGGGCAAAAACCCCTTCAAACAAAATGGTCACGCCGCACCGCCCGGGACAAGTGATCCTCCTGCCGTCGGCGCTGGTATAAGCTAAAAAACAAACATTCTGAAAGGCAACAATCAGGCAGAAATAAGGTATTGTTACTTTAATAGGCCACTAAAGAAAGAAAGAGGCGTTCCTATAGGAAATCAAGGGATTGGCCGTTTTATGAGGGTTTTGCTTTAGGAGTACGTCTTAAAGGACCGCAGTACATGCCGATAATAGTTGGTAGGGTCAATAAAAAAATTAGACCAAAAAAGTTAAGTGCCCGCAGATTATTTTTTTTTTTACTTGTCCTCCGATTGAAAAAAGTTAAGAGACGCTGCTCTATACTATAAGTTGCGTCTCTATCGGTAGTATTGCCCATCCCCCTCACTGGGAAGGGCAAAAGAATAATCGTAAATATTCCAAAGAGATTTACTAACTGAACAGCACGAGGTGACATGAACTTGTAAATGGTTCGAATGATATAGAGCAGTACCTCCGTAATTATGCTATGCATTCGGTATGGGGAGGAAGAAGAAGATTACATCAGTGGCGTAGCTACCGTGGGTGACACCCGGGGCGGATATCGATGGTGTCACCCCTTGAAAACTTAAATCCAAAATTGAGTATAATATATCATCTTTTAAGTGTAAAATATGATATTAATAAAACATAATTAAATTAAAATTTATTGTTATTTAAAAGTAATAGTTAATAAAATTGTAAGATTAACAACATTTAAAAGATATACAAATAAAATAAACACAATTGCTTTCACAATCCCCTCTTTCTAGCTTTAACAACTGCAAACCCGTAAATACATTTTCGAAATTAAAAATTTGATTTACTTCATGTTCAATAATCAATATGGCAAGATTTTAACCACGTGTTGATCCCTGGTGATCGAAAGTGTTTTTAGATTAATTTTAACTCCTCTGAAGATCGGGCCTCACTTGCCCGATACTGTTCCGCACCGACACGTTTCTCACTCGGTCGAAGTTTGTCCAAAGGACACGGCATGTCGTCCGACACCCGGCCATCATTGGATTGGTTGATGTTTTGACGGTGTGGACCAGTGTCGGTCTGCTGGATGTGGAGAACGCGTAGAGAGAGTTCGGAAATTTCCCTTACGACCAAATGTTGTTTCCATGTTATTGTTGGTCTTAAAACAAGTTTTTTTTTTCATCCATGTTCATAAGATGTTCTTAACATGTAGGAATTGTTCTAGCATCTTCGCATTAATAAATCAAAACATTGCCAGAGTTTAAGATCGATTTTAAGACCCACAAAAATTGCATCCGAGATCTGCATTTGTAACGGGGACCTTCCACACCCGAATCGCACGCCGTAACCATACGCCAGACTAATCTAGAAGTACTGGAAAATATGTATTCAAACACATAAAAGTTGATTCGTGTTTTTTGATAGCAAAAATAGATGGTATAGAAAACAAGTATGTTCATTGTATTATGTTTGCAAACTTATTTTTCATTACACCTACATTCGGACTGGTGACTCAAATGACTGAGTGCGATTTGGATACTGAAGGTCCCGGTTCAAATCCCGTACTCGACTATAATTTTTGTGGGCCTAAAAATTGACATTTACCTCTGGCAATGCTTTTATCTGTTAATACGAGGATTCTAGGACGCTCCGTGATCGAATTTCACGTTAATCTGTAGGTCTACTTTCGAAGTTAGGTGACTACGATATAGGTGCACTGCGAGTTTCCTAATAAGAAACTCTGTGACTAGAACTTTGAGATAACATGAAATTATTATATTTATTATACAAAATCTTTACGACCTAAATTTACTCATTCTTTACTAAAAAAAAATACTGAATGAATCGAAAAGAACCTCAAGCAAAACAAACACGTCAAGTGCGAGGTGATTAACATTTCATTGCGATTGCGTTGAAATATGCGAGAATTTTTCATTCCTGCACGGTGTGGTAGTGATTTGTTAATACTGCGCTGCAGGGCCGGATTAAGACAGCGCGGGGCCCGTAGCAAATGTGAAGAGGCCCTTGATTTTTGCCGTCCTGGGAAAAATTGTGGAGCTAAAAAACAGGTCGCCCATCTAGCCTAGGTGCGGGGCGCCCCTAGGAAGCGCGAGGCCCGTGGCATTTGCTACCTCCTGCTACGTGGTTAATCCGGTACTGCTGCGCTGGGATACTATTTTAGTACATAAAAGATCAACCAGATAGGTGATTACATGAGTCAGATAAAAAAGTATTTTAATGTACTTTCGTACCAAAACTGTGCAAAATAAAGTAAAGGTGTCAAATCTATCTGTCATCCCCAGGGCCGCCGTAAGCGGGCGTGCAAGGCGTGCATCACACGTGGAAGGCACGTCGATGGGGGCGGCAAAAGCGAGTGATCGACAGTCGCCGCCCCGCGATAGTTGCCACTCCGTTGTTGCCACGACGAACTTTGCAGCGCATTATGTAGCGGGCGACCTTTTTTTCTTTTAGCTCAACAGCTGCTTCGGGCGGCCTGCGACACTCGGGGTGGCAACAATGGGGGCGGAAAATAGTGACGACAATCTCAGTCTTTTGACCCAGTTCGGAAAATTCCTAGATCCACCACTGACAGTAGTTAGACAGGGGGCGGCATAATCGGTATTGCACGCGGGCGCTCAAACAGCTAGCGGCGGGCCTGGTCATCCCCAACTCTGATTCCCGGTAACAATCACTTGAAAACGTTAAAGGAGACTAAAGACCGGGTAGGAACATGGGCGAGCTATGGAAAATTGTGGACGCGAGGGGGCGAGCTGCCACTCGGCCGACTGTCGTTGCGGTGACGGTACATACCAGTATTCGCAAAATAGAGCTCGACCTTTACACGTAGCAACTGATACACACACTGGCGCAAATTAAAATCCCAACATCCATACGGTGTTGTGATAAATGATTGAAATTTGGCCCCAAGTATGCCCACATGAAGAGTATTGAATGATTTAAAATTGAAAGTTTTACATGTAATAATATGAGAATTACGGTGCTATCAATTATGTAAATTGCTAATTTTTTTCATAGTTTTTTAACGTACTAGAGGCGTACAGTGTGGTGTAACATGACACTTTGTTGTCCACGAGTTCTTGTTGGCTAAGTATGCCCAGGCGAAGAGTGACAACTCTCTACACTCAAATGTCTAACTGTGAGAGAGGTCGGAGAACTCACGTGTTTTAAAAAGGTGCATCATATCGTGAAATCTCCCAATGGATTGGCCATAGTGCATTGTCAGTTTACAGACTTGTTACACAGTGATGAAAGAAAGCTCTAATACTCCAGGTCTATACTGATGGATAACAGCACGTGAAGACCGCCTTATTGTGTGGGTGGCTGCTGCTGGCAAATGGTTGACTGCAGGCCAGATCCAAACAGTGGTTACAGAGAGAGTCACCCCCCCTCCCCGGACGATTGAAAACCAATTGCTTGAAGCTGGAGTATACTCTCTGACCCCTATGCAATGTGTCCCATTAATCTGATTTCATTGCCAGCATCATCTAACCTGGTGTATTACAAAACACAAAAGGACAGGTGAATGGCGTACATTTGTGTTTAGAGACGAGTCTCGATTCTGTCTGTGGCAAAGTGATGATTCATGACATGTTCGCAGGCGTATTGGAAAACGGCTTACCTGCTGAGATTTCAGAACATCACACAAGTGCAGTCACAGGTGTCAATTTTTGGCGGCAATCAGTTTCGACAGCATGACTGAGTCGGCTGTTGTTGATGGCACAATGACAGCCCACCACTATGTGGACGGGGTACTGCATCTTATTGTGATACCCTTTATGTTCACCATTCAAATCGCATCTTACAACAAGATAATGCCCGTCCTCATATTGAGGCCATCGTTACACAAGCCTTGCAAGGAGTTTCGATCACAATTTGAACAGCACAGTCCACAGATTTGTCCACAATAGAGCATGTCTGGGGTACCAGCAGTAGACACATTTGATCACATGGTGACCCAGCACAAACTGCGCAACAACTGACTGCAAAAGACATGCAGGCGTAAAGAGAAATACCCCAAGAAGACATTCGAAACACTTGTTGATTCAATGTCGGCAAGAATCCACGAATGTATTGGTGCTCAAGTTGGACGCATTTCTTACTGAAAACTGTATCTAAAGGTAATAACTTATCCTGATCCATTTGTCATCATTTCTTCTGGGTATGGCCCTGGCTATATCTTCAAAGTTTCCTAAAACTCTACCATTCCTGTACGCATGGTGAGATTCTAATTTTTGCCAGTGTAACTATAGGGCAACCATAATATTTCGCTATAAATTTTTAAAAAATCGAAAACTACCCAATCATTTGTTGTTGAAACGTTAACATAGGTTGTATTTAAATGACTTCGCAAGGGATATCGACTACGACTACGACTACGACATCATTACCCAGGTGGCTGTTCTCCTGGAGTGTGGGGAAGTTCTTACACATGGTGCATCTCCTTCCAGATTTTTGTGTTGGTTGTCTTTATTGGTGTGGCTTATTTGGATTGTCATCTCCGGTGGGGGTTACTGTATGAGGTGGACTGGCCACCTGATATTGTCATTGAAGTGAAGTGTGTTGCCTAGCTGAACAATGAGTGGATTTGTTGAATTGGTGCTGTTTGTGTAGAACTTAGCAGCCAATTTTCTAATTCTGACTTTTAATTTTTCCAGACCACTGACTTCATGTAGTACTGAAGACGGGGTCTCTTTGGGCTGTTTATACGCATAGTGTATTGCTCTATTTTGAATCGTTTGCAGCTTTTGGATGTGTGAGGTAGCAGCATTTCCCCACACAACCGCTGCATATTCTAGAACCGGGCGTACCAGAGCAGTATACAGTCTTATGGCCTGGTCAGGTTGTAGTTTAGACGTCGGGTTCAGAATGGGATAGAGAGTCCTCATTCTGCCTTCTGCCTTTGCTCTGACTTTCCTAGTATGCTGTTTCCAGGTGAGGCGCTTATCGAGGGTTACACCGAGGTAGATCGCGGTTTGGGTCCACGGTATCGGCTCGCCAAATAGTTGGATGGGTTGTAGATTTAGTGGAACTGTTCGCCTGGTGATAAATGTGGCCTGACTTTTCCCTGCGTTGAAGGCAAGTCTCCATCTTTTGGCCCAGCCTTCAATATTTGTGCAGGCTCTCTGAAGCGAGTTCCTAGCATTTTGTGCTTTGATGCTCTTTGTGAACTGCGCTGTGTCGTCAGCATAAAGACCAGTATGCACACGATCAGTTTTTGGCAAGTCGGCAGTATAAAGATTGTAGAGGACTGGCCCGATGACAGAACCTTGCGGTACACCAGCCTCAATGCTTTTAGTAGATGACACGGCCTCGTCTAAGATTACCCTGAAGGTTCTGCCGGTCAGGTAGTTCTTCAGTAGCCTCACGTGCGACAGAGGGATGCCTAGTACAAGGAGTTTATATAGCAGTCCTTGGTGCCAAACAGAATCAAAAGCTTTCGAGACGTCCAGAAGAACTGTCGCGAAATACTCTTTCTTCTCGAATGCACTTAGCGCATGTTCTACAAGTCTAAGCAGCTGTTGGGATGTAGAATGGTGCTCTCTGAATCCAAATTGTTCATCCGGGAGTAGATGCTCTTGGTCAATGTGATGTCGCAACCTCCTTAGGTAAATCTTTTCGAATATTTTCGACATGGTTGGTAGTAGGCTTATAGGCCTGTAGGATTTCGGGGATCTTCTGTCTTTCCCTGGTTTGGGAATGGCTACAATATCTGCATGCTTCCAAGTTTCAGGGTAATCACCGGTTTTAATAATATGATTAAAAATGGCTGTTATGTAGTTTATAGCTACCCTTGGTAGTTGTTTTAGTAGTGGCGCCCCAATGCCATCATGACCCGGTGCTTTATTGGGATTTGCATGTTGCAACATGCCGATGACTTCGTCCTCCGTGATTGGGTCGATTGAATCCTCTTCAGGAAATGTTAGTATTTAGAAATCTTTGCAGACGCTCTTCTACCATCTGAATATGTTGCACGTCGAGGTGGTCTTGCACTGGACGGAAGTTGGCTTCAAAGACTACTGCTATTGCCTCAGCTTTTTCTTCCGGTTCACTGACGAATCTGTTGCCTACCAAGAGAGGCGGTAGCTTTCCTCCCTTTCGCAGCATTCGCCTGGTTAGTCTCCAAGCCGAGCCGTCTTCTGTGCTTATGGTGTTGAGTAGGCCTTCCCATTCTTTATTTTTGTGTTGCTGCACTTCTAACCTGATTTCGTGCCGCATACGATTGATGTGTTGTTTGGTGACTGGGTCACGCGTAATCTGCCATTCCCTGGTCAGTCGGTTTTTGGCAGTTATGGCCTCTCTGATATTGGGCGGAAGAGGTTTTGAATAATTTTGCGGTATGGGTTTTTGCCGTGGGGTAGCAGCATCTGCTGCCTCGTTGATCCATTGAGTGAGGGCGAGGGTAGCAGCGTTGGACCCTATGATATCAGGTGGCGCAGCATTTTGAAGTCTTTGGGTGAGATGCTGTTTGTATAAGTCCCAGTTTATGTTTTTGATGTTTCTGTGGCGGCTAGGATTTTTCAATCTTGCACCCTCAGCTAGATAAAAAATGACTGGTATGTGGTCGGAAGAGAGTACGTTTTTTTGTGGCTATTGCAATTGTGTGATTGAGTCCTTTGGTTATGGCGATGTCAAGGACATCTGGCATATATCTTCTTTGAAAGATGGTGGGTTCGGTGGGCCCCCATACCATGCCATCATTTGCCTGAACAGCACGCCGTAGTTGCTTGCCGGCAGTATTTGTAAGTCTGGAATTCCAGTCACAGTGTTTCGCGTTGAAATCCCCTGCTATGAAGACGTTCCCAGCGATGTTTAATAGTTTGGCGATTTCTTCCTCATTGACTTTGTTGGCAGGTCGTCGGTAGGCGGAGATAAGGATCATCCTGCCACTGGACGTGTCAGCAGCGATTCCAGTTGCTTCTATTGTCATTAGTTCTGGCAGAGCTACTTCATGGTGCCTTATGGTGGAGCGGATGTAGATTGCGGTACCACCACCCGCCGTCAATCTATCATTTCTATAGCATGAGTAGTTTGCAACTGCAGCCTTTACACTGGGTTTTAGGTGAGTTTCTGTGACTAAGCAGATATCTATCTGCTCATCACGTAAGAACTCGCTGAATTCACCCATTTGGTTCCATATGCCATTGGCATTCCAGGTGCATATGGTCAAGTTTTGAATCCTATTAGTCATGTTGCTGGTTGCTGGGTATACCTCTTGGTACGGCCTGCACCGCTGCCTTTACTGCGGCTTCAACTTGCCGCGGGATTTCTGCAATCATGGACATTAGCGTTTGTAGTAAAGTTTGGATCATGTTTAGCAGACTGAATTCGTGCTGTCATCAATAGACTTGTTCTGCTGATGTAGATTTTGATCCATGGTTGTCCTGTCACTTCCGGGTGGTTGCTGTTTTCTTTGGTTATTTTCCCATCTTCTCCTGTTGGAGCTGCTGTCCTTAAACTCGTTATTCGTCTGAGTTGCGGGTTGATTGTTGCTCAATCCCTGCTGGTTATCATTTCCATGACCCGGCAGGGGCGGAAAGGCATCAGGATCCTGCAGGGAGGCTTCTTGGTTGTTTAACTGTTGTTGCAGTTGTTTCTTTTGCTGTTGTTGACGTTGTTTTCTCATAGCTTCAGCGTGTGCAGCATTGTTCATCTTTTGCTTCTCGTTGAATCTTGAGAACTGCTGGGCATTTTCTGTAGCTGGCGACGTGGTCGCCAGCACAGTTTGCACACTTTGATGGGGTTTGTCCTTTGGTTAGGGTGCAGTCCCTCGTCGCATGGTCTCCTGCGCACTTTACGCATTTATCTGGCATTACACAGTGCCTTGAGATATGACCTATCCCCTGACATTTGTAGCATTGTGGTGGGCCTCTTGTGCTACGTAACTTTTCCAATGACACTTTCACTGAGCATAGGGAGGTCATTTGGAAGATGGATCTGTTCTCTACAGAGTCATTTAATACTACTAGAAAGAGTGGTGTTTCTTGTTGCGTTTTGGGTGAGCGCAATTTAACCACTGTTCTGGCGGCGTAGTTTATCTCCTCTAATTCTTCTTTAACATGTTCGGTGGTCATGTTGAAAGGAAGTCCTCTAATGACTACCTTCAGTAGTTTTTCTGGCACTGTAGGGTAGGTATAGAATGACCAGCCCTTGTCAGTAATGTGTTTTGCTACCGCTAGGTAGTCAGTGGTTGTCTTGGTTTGAATTTTATATAATTCGCGACCAGCCGGTTTTACAACGAAGGCACTATTACATAGTCGCTTGAGGGTGTTGTAAAGAGTCATATATTCTTCTTTATAGGTCAGCACAATCGGCGCTGGCCTGCGTTCATTTGATGGAGCAACAGGTGTTGGTTCATTTGATGAAGCAGGTGTTGTTTTTTCTGCTGGCAGTTGTTCATACCGGTTAACTGTAGATACCTCTCTGCTGGCGGTGGCGGTGGACATAACCGCTGCAGGGGCTGTTTTGGATTGACAAAGCCTTCATTGTCCACTGTTGTTCTCCTAGTCTTCTTCAATGGAGCTTTTTTTGTGGGGTTGTAAGCTGGTGTCAGCGAAACTTTCTTGGTAGCATTGTGTGCTGGCGTCTTGAGACGCTTTTTGTTCACATTCATAACTTCTGTAGGAGAGCCAAGGATTCTCTTCCTAGGAGCCTGCGTAACTTCCATTGCTTCTGCTGCTGGAAGATTTGGTTGATGGGGGTCTGTGAGACCTCCATCTCTTCGTCCAGATGTTGGTTTGAGTGTGAATCTTCGTGTTGGCTGCCGCCGTCCACTGTAGATTCCCCTGGAATATGCACTTCTGAGCCTGACATCGTCCTACCAGTGGAAGCGCCTAATGGAAGGGAGTGTTGTTCCGACCCTTCGTTGTCACCGTAGGGTATCCGGGTCGGAGACAACCCTACGCTCGCGCTCGGGGGTTCCACTCCCGCAGGAGTGGGCCGTGGAGCGGTAATCCCTAACACCTCGGGCTGGGAGGGCAAGGCAGTCCCCAAAGAAGAAGCAGCAAGTCGCTCACTATTATCTCCGCTTCGCAAGCGAGACGGGATTCGCATAAACAAGTATCGCTAAGAATACTGGTGTACACGAATACCATACAGCAGCAGTGTGTGAGTGATATCGAGAGGATAGTTTACAGAAGTGGCTTGATCCAAGTAGAAACGATTCCAGACCCAGATGGGGTTCCATCGGTGCAAACCCAGAATCCGGGCCCCACAAGTCGTGAGACCCTGGGAGAGACTGTATAGTCAGAGAAGCAACTCTACATTAAGTTCCTTCATAAAAATAGAACAATAAATGCAATAAAAAACAACGATTGTTTTTTTTTTTTTTTTTAAAAAAAACGGCTTAGGTAATATAAGAACATGCTTTTGCGATATCTGCCGTCTTTACATGAAGTACTTCACAAGTGAAGAATTTTACTATCCGCCTAAGATACAGGTAGCTACAGACTTCTAAATATGACATTGTATGTACTGAAGACCGTCTTCACGTGTTAATTTTACATTTCTAGCGCCGCTATGTAGCATATAAATAAAAATGTTGTAAACGGCTTGAATGTTCGTTCAGTTTGATCAGGAACAAAAGTTCGGCATCCCTGTCGATTTAACGAATACACCTGTATTCGACAGAGGGGTTACCCATAGTACAAATTTTCTTCTTCTCTAAGTTTATTATGGAAAATTCTTAGAGAATCATACGCTTATTTATATCATCGCGATCATATTTGCATATTCTCGATCAGCAGAAAGCATAGCAAACTTACATGAACCTAGAATTTAAGTGCTTACTAATGTTACGATTTCGCTAGCAAGACACGCGGTTCCGACATTTTTTTATTTACTTATTTAAGTGGCTTTCGGCCTTATCAGCCACACAGCCAAGTTCTTTGCGTTTTATAACAATTCACATTTCATTACCGGTTTTATTTACATAGTTTAACAATTTACATTTCATTTCCTTTACAGTTTTAAATATATATAATTTGCATTACAGTTCTATACACAACAGTTAAGGTTCCGACTGTTTTAAACACATGCTCTACAAAAACTGATTACCAACGACGGACGATACCATCAACGAACACTTGGACCCGTTCACATTGATTTGAAACCTGACAGTATTGCTAGTTTAATGCACAGTTTTTACTAGCATAAATTCGTACATGATACGATTTCATGTCGAATACAGGTGCACTGTCGATAATAGGCAGGTACGCAGAGTGTAAATCGGATAAAGCGAAATGTACTCAGTTTGTACATCACGAATCTGTCAGATAATAAATTTAAAAATTACTAGAAAAAGCACCTGTAAATCTTAGCTTGAAAGCTAATGGTTTTCTAAATAAGCAAAACAATTTTGAAACCTAGACTACGTGTATTCCGACATACGCTTGGTTTTCATTTCCAAATTTTCTCTAAATATTTTCGAGGATTTACAATTTAACTGTCTAATTACTATGATTTTAGCAATTATATATAAACTTTAATTTAAAACTTGCTCTTTTTATACAAGAAAACTTACATTATATGAACCGCCGCTTCTAACAAACCAGACAACAGTGACGGACGGCAAGCACAACAACGAACGATTTCTTGTGATTGTTGGAGCTACAGAGCGATAATATCTTTGTTTAAGCGCACGGTATTGCCAACAATTATATTCTAATATAACGAATGAGCACAGCCGCCTGGATCGCATTCGAAAAAGCGCTAGATCAACCTAAAAACAAATATTCATAACAATAAAAGTAGACGTGTTTCGACAACAAAGGATAAAAGAAGTTAATTATTATTTTTTTTTTTTGTGGCACACTAATTTCGATTACTATTTTCGAAATGCGGGTGTCACCCCCAAACTGGTGACACCCGGGGCGGACCACCCCCACCGCCCCCCCCTCCCCCCCTAGCTACGCCACTGCATTACATCATTCTTAAGGAGTTATGAGATGCCGACGGGACTTAAATTTTGTTTTACTGGCTGGTACCCACGACTTCGTTCGTGTTTGTAAAGAATTTGGATTGACAGCTGCCGAAATCTAACCACCATAGTGCACGATGGGAGACTCGATGCTATCACCACACACAAATGCCAGTCATCTGCGCTATGTAGCTAAGGCAGCAAAGTATAATATACGGACACACATGTCTTTGGTCGAAATACAAAATATCCTTGATCGACCAACTTCAACCACCACATCTCCCACACTCTCACGGTTACCGAAATTCGGCCAACCTTGTTATCGACGGGTGACTGTGCTACTACCACACACAAACACCAGTGATTTGCGCTAGATAGTTTTGGCTGAAAGGTGATACACCGTGACACATACGTTTTTGGTAGAAATACGAAAGTGCCGCAGGTCGGCCACTTTCAACCACCATATCTCCCACACCCCCATACCTATCGACATCTAACCAGGGGCGTAGCTACTATGGGGCTAGGCGGTGCAGTGCACCGGGGCCCCTACGCTCAGGGGGCCCCCAAGTGCGGTTGAGAGGGCCCACGAGGCTTCATGAGTAAACTGGCGACCATTTTTTTTTTTAGCTCTACAGTCGTCTAAGGGGGCCCCTGAGACGCAGGAAGCCCCTCGCTAAGGGCCCTCACTGCTCAGGGCACCCCCAACCACTGCTCAGGGGGCCCCTACCAGCAACACAAAACAAAAAAATGGTCGTCCATCTGACCCGAGGGCCCAAAATAAATTTTTTGCACCGGGGCCCTTGTTGACCTAGCTACGCCACTGCATCTAACCACCATAGTACACGATAGGAGACACGATACCACCACCACACACAAACAGCAATGGTCTATTCTATGTAGTTGTGGTAGGAAAGAGAAGTATTAGGAGACATAAGTCTTTAGTCGAAATATGAAAATGCCCTGCACCGACCATTTATAACCATCATATCTCCCACATCCCCATTGCTATCGACATTCGGCCAACGTTGTGCACGACAGGAAACTCCATGCTACTTCCACACACAAAGACCAGTGATCTGTGCTAGGTAGTGGTAGCTCAAGACTGAAAGATAGGAAAACACACGACTAATTTTATATCTATATATATATATATATAGATATAAAAGATTTCTACAGCCTTATCAATCCTTGTTTCAGTATGCAGCCTATTTAAGTCTGATGAGGTATGTACAATTTAATAGTACATAATTTTGTTGTAATTCCTTCCAGGTGATCTATCTAGGGACTTAAATACTCACCAACAAAAAGCATATATCAGAGAAGTCAGCGGCTTGTCTTTCATGAACCATTGATTTGCATCCGAATTTGTGATTCATCTCTCTCCATGCCTTCGTACAGACGCATATTCTTCTAAAAACCAGTAATGTTTCGCAAGCAGTTGGCGTTTACAGTGTTTGTGTCACTTCCGCCCCCTTTTTTTGTGGCCTGATCTTGAAAGTAAAATCGTACAACTTTTACGAAAACCGCTTAAAATTTTTGAACCTTTTATACAATATTTAAAAAAAAAAAATACAGCATCCTGGAAAGAAATAGGTGGAAGAACGAGAGAATAAGGTAACATAACCTGATAAAACAACTATAATGTTAACAGTAACAATATCAAAGTTGCTGACGTCCGCACAATGCTAAAGAAAAGCTCTGATATAATGGAGGCTACTGGCAGAACAGCGCTGAAAGCATGTGAGTTGCAGGCCCGGTGCACACGAGCGTCATTTCACGTCGCGTGCACGCGACATCCGATGCACACGTAGCAGGCGGCAGCAGGCGTCCCATTGTCGACGATGGACATGTATAATAAGAAGCGGGTAATTTTTGCGCACTTTATCATTAAAAATCATTTATTAAGGACACAGGATAGACGTTACTTGTAGTATAGGACTATTCCAAAGAACTTATTTTTATAAGAAGCTTGAAAACAATTAAATAAACATTCCGAGATGACAACCTCTGCCGGCACTGTAGGTCCAAAAATGCCCTTCTATTTTGTTGGTGATGAAGCATTTTCCCTTTCACCAAATATATGAGACCTTACAGTGGTAAAGTTTTATCAGAAAAAAAAACCCAAGGATTTTCAGCTACAGATTGTCACGCACCAGGATAAAAGTAGAAAGTACATTGGGCATTCTGTACAATAAATGGAAAATTTTTCATGAAACAATGTAAATTTTGATTTATCTATCCTATTGATAAAGACGTGTTGTTCACTTCACAATTTTTTTAAGAACGAGAGATGGATACAACATTCAAGACGAAATGAGTATAGAAGGTTTTGTCGATATCGGAAAGGACGCCTCAGTTCCAACAAGAGGAACTACTTCAGTATATCCAAGTAAGGAACATGATAGCAACATATTTTGTTCCTGATGTTGCCACCTTACACCGGTAAAGGAATTTTATTAAATAACTTTTGTGTTTGCAATAACAATTTACTATAAATTTTATAGGTATGATTAGTGTTGTAAAAAAACGGTTTTTTTTCAAGCCTGAAAAAAAACATGAAAAAAAACTTTGAAAAAAAACATGTTTTTTTTCTGGAACACGTTTTTTTTCACTACTACTAAATCTCAATTTTGTAAGGCAGTTATCGTTTAATATGACTGTTTTAGAGTTTATACTAAGTACTTATCTTAATTTTTAAATGTACTATATTTTTCTGGTTCAGTAAAACAATAATTACGAAAGTATTGGCGACATTGACTGAAAATTTCATTTTACGAACGGTGCCAGCGCATAGTGATACTGATACCGAGTCATAAAATTGTCAGTAATTATGAATCGTTTCCTTGCAACCGTTTGCGTAAACCAACTATTGAAAAGAAATAAAGCTCATATTTTGTATGTTAATAGATTTAAATTCAAACTTAAAAGACCGTAATACAGAACTAACGGCGCAGTATTTATGACCGGAAAATCATCTCACACTGCCGAATATATGGCTCAAGAAATCAGTTGTGTGATTGATGAAATAGGACAACATAAGATATTTGGCCTCGTGACCGACAATGCAGCGAATATGAAGGCAACTTGGAAACTACTTGAAGCAAAATACGAAAAGACAAACCTATTTACTTATGGTTGCCTAGCCCACTGTATCCAGCTAATATTGAATGATATGAAAGATTTGTCTCCTTTGAAGACTCTGACAGCGAATGCAATAGCTTGTATCAAGGCCATAAAAAACTCTCACAAGCTTAATACAGCCTTCGTAGAAAAACAATTAACCACCGGCATCAAAATAAGCCTTAAACTGCCAGTGAAAACTCGCTGGGGCTCACTTGTGTCTTGCTTCGAAAGTTTAAAAGAAAACAAACAAACTATTAGAGCAATGGCGATTGAAGAGGAACTTTCAAATGCATTAAATAAGATTAGCACAGTAAAGAAATTAATGTTAAGCGATGACTTTTGGGATAAGGTGTCCAGTTTCAGTAATCTACTGAAACCTATATCTGACACTATTAAAATTGTGGAAAGGGACACACCTCAACTGTCTCATGTTTTAAGTTTATATAAAAAAATGGAAGATGAAGTGATAGAAAAGATGGGCAAAAGCCTTCTGGCGTTATCTGAAGTAAAAAAGGTCAAGGAAATATTAAAAGACAGAAAAGAATATGCAATATATGACGTACACAAAATTGCGAACTTGTTAGATCCTCAGTTTAAAGGATGCGATCTAACATCAGATGATGAAACTTTTGCCACCGAACAAATTTATAATGCTGCAGTAAAAATTCCTGATATTGACGAGGACACGGTTCATTGGCAGAACTTGCAAATTATATTGCAAAAGAAGGTTTTTTTTCTAAACCTTTTCTTTGGTCTTCAGTGAAAAAACTTACTCCTATTGCTTGGTGGGCAGGACTTTGCAAGTCGACTGCCTTATCTAAAGTAGCGATCAGAGTTCTAACCCTTCCAACTACATCGGCTGCAGTTGAGAGAACATTTAGTACTTACAGTGACATTCATTCCAAAAAAAGGAATAGACTGACAAATTATAGAGCTAGCAAAATTGTGTACATTGCTCACAATTTAAAATTGAAATCTAAAAATCGTCTGAGAACAATACAAGAACAACCAGGAAAATGAAATGCAAATGTTTCTGAAGTGATGGAACTAGAGGAAACAGAAGGAGAAAGTGAAAACACCGACACCGACCAAACTAGTGTTGGTAGCGCTGATTCAAGTGAATGTGATACTAATACTGACACCGATGATGAATAATATTATGTAACCTATAGAGATACATTTATCAAACATTATGTAATAATTTATATCATTCAGTAATATTTAAAACAACAATGTAAAATGTAAATAAAACTATAATTTATCAAATATATTGTTTTCTGAAAAAAAAACCAAATTTAGAAAAAAAACAACGGTGCCATGTTTTTTTTCATGTTTTTTTTCAAAATTTTGAAAAAAAACAAAATGTTTTTTTTCAATTTGCAACACTAGGTATGATACATAAAATCTAGATTGTGCATACTTTACGTAAACCTGGAATTATAATAAACACGAAATATTTTGCTTAAATATTTAATTTTTGCCCTTGTCGTCCTTCTCCTCGAATCCCTCAATGAATATCCGACATATACTGGTCCAAGCTCTCCTCTTGATTCGAACATGATAATTTTCTGACGGATGTCCCAAATTTCTGGATAAGTCTTAATTGCACCAATAAAATGTTCGATGTCAATATTTTCTAAAACTAATAACTCGTCTGCCATGCTTGCCGCGCTAGCGTGTTCTGCCGCCCGTGTGCACCGCTCCATTGGACACAATGTACTAGGAGACCCTGCGGCGTGGTGGGCGAGAACAGGGACAAACGACCGCTGGTGCGTGTGCACTGCCGTGTCTGTTCCTGTGTACTCCAAGCCGCTAGCGCGGCATCTCGGCGTGCACGCGACGTGAAATGACGCTCGTGTGCACCGGGCCGTACGCTTAATATGAAACGCAGAAAACAGAAATTCTTGCTGTAATTAAAAACTTTTGTTAGAAATAGATGGCAGCAAATGAAATTCGTGAAGATATGGTGGCAACATTGACAGGAGTGCCAATAAGCTGCACTGAAGATCTGTTGGCTGCCGAAATTTTTAACTGTGAATAAAAATGAAGTGAAGATGTTCGGTTTGAAAGCAATCCATCTAATGACATACTATGCGTATTCGGATCCCGGAATCCGCAAACGCATAGGAAAAAACCGCGTTTGGAGCTAGATGACATATAGGCGCTGAAACCGCATGATCGAGGAGGTTTCCAGCGCGTTCTTCGTTCAGTGTTATTTCAGTTTGCTCAGAGAATGGATCTGGCTCATTTAATTAATGTTGCTGAAAGTGAAGGCTTGTTGCAGATGCGTCGTAAACGTAGATATTCTGTGCACCTATACAACCGTGGCCCAGTGAAGTTTCCTGCCTTTTATGCAGACATTAGAAAGTACAATGATAAGTGCTACAGAATGTCAATGTCATCATTCGATCATCTGCTTGAAATCAGGTCCTCGTGATCGTGGAATTCTTTTGCTGATTACTTTGTTGGAGTGGGTCCTTTCCATTTCAAGAATAATACTATTATTGAAATAAATTTTATTACTTAACAATACAAAAATTTTTTAGTAGTTATATTTTTTTTTTATCTGCTTTTCCTTGCTCAGTTCATCCCAGTCCTGGTACTAAAATCTTATTACAGCCAACCACGCGTTCTCTTTTTCAAATTTGTCTTGATACACATCGCTCCCTTCTTTTCAAATTGCCTGTTGTTGCTCAACAAGCGCAATAAACTGTTCAGACGACATTTTTCACATTCGAAAATCGGAGTGAGGCTGAGCAGCTGGTGTGTCTCTACCCTCTGCTTTCTTTGTGTTTCCCCCAACAATCCCCGTCGCCGGCCGCTTGCGAAAATTTTCATTCCGCCGACAGGGTGCGGTAAAAAAAAAAAAAAACGGGCGCTTTTACCGAATTGCGGTTTCTCTAGTTTGTCATGCCCTGCAAGATAGCAGGTGCTTGATGATTCACAGGGGCCGCAGCTTTATGCGGTTATGCGTTTTACCGCATAGTATGTCATTAGTTTCAAATATTGATCTAGGAATCAGAAAAAACTTTTTAAAACTCCATGTGTGGAGCACAGCACTTTACGGTAGCGAAACATGGACTTTTGGAATACCGGAAAGAAAGAAAATTGAAGCATTTCAAATGTGGTGTTACAGAAGAATGCTGAAAATTAAGTGGACATACAAAGTAAGAAATGAACGAGTTTTGGAAATGATGGGTGAGGAAAGAAGTTTGTGGAAGAAGCTTACAGAAAGAAGAGACAGGCTGGTAGGTCATATTTTGAGACATGCAGGATTGGTTAATTTGTTAGTGGAGGGAACAGTCGAAGGTAAGAACTGTAGAGAAAGACAGAGATTAGAATATATGAAGCAGATAATTGAGGACGTGGGTTGTAGGGGATATGTAGAGATGAAGAGGTTATCACAAGATAGGAAGGGATGGAGGATTGCATCAAACCAGTCGAAAGACTGACGACAGAAAAAAAAAATGTCTTGAGACTAACGTGGTGGGTTAGCGATAACGCTCTGGACTTGCATTCTGGAGAACGCAGGTTACAATCCCCGTCCAACCATCCATATTTCGTTTTTCCTCGGTTTTCCGAGATGACTAGGGAATGTTCGTTTGAAAGGGTACGGCCGAATTCCTTTCCGTTACTTGCCTCTATTCCTTTCCCGTCTCTACTATCCACCGGCGAGGAGTGAAACCATAATAAAATTGAAGGCTGTCTAGCAGATTTGAGAGTGTGCAACAGTCAAAGTTCTCTCGAGGCTGTTTCATGAGCGTGGGATTCTGAGCGTGGATAATTGCAAAACATAATGAGCACATGTTACGCAAATTCTTACAAGCGATTTCAAGGAGAATGCTCCTAGTTACAAAGCTCTCCTTGTCTCAACCCTTGCTTTCGCACAATGTGCCCTATTGAACGTCCACCCATACCAAATTTTCTTTCTTCCACTCTTCTCAAATTAGGGGCCATCCATAAATTACGTCATACCTTGAGGGGGGGGGGTCAACAAAGTGTGATATCGTGTGACAAGGGGGGGGGGGCGTGTCATAAACTTGTGACATCTCATTCATAATTTGTATCACTTTTTGGCTCGTGGCCGAAGATGAAGATAATGTTGACATATCGAATGTTCCCAACACTATCGAAATCAAGAATGAAGTGACTATTATGCCAATAATAAACAGTATCAAGGAATTGGTTTCAAAATCCATGGACACATGATGACTCAATTTTGTATCATTAATTCGATTTTTTATGTTTTTTTATATGTTATTAAATGTTTGATTTATTGTTGATATATGATTTTTTTAACTAGAAATACATACATCATTTTGGAAGTGCTGTTTTAATTTATAAATTTAAAAAATTGCAACAAAATATGTGACGTCACACCAGGGGAGGGGTTCCACAAAACAACCTGTGACATTGGGGGAGGGAGGGGTCCAAAAATCATGAAATTCGTGTGACGTAATTTGTGGATGGCCCCTTATATTGTGCATATGTGTTGGCACATTCGAGAATTCTTTTTATGCAGATGACATACAAGTACTGAAACGTTGTTAGAGGGAGATTCTAAAGCACGGAGGAGAGTTGACTGAAAAACGAACCACAACTTATCTTTTAAGTTATGTGCGAGAACATGAGGATGATCCTTGCATTCTGAAAGGCGACGAGACTAAATGAGATGAATATTCAAATATTTTAAAAATGTATTTAAGGAGTACGGCAAGTTTTATTTCAAAAATGCTTTTTTTTTAATTATGGAGTGTGAAAAGTCGGAGACATTTTTCTCCAGCAGTAAGGTCTTATGTATTTTTCCATTTTCCTTCTTTTTAAAAAAAAATTAAGATCTTACATCTCGCCAGCAGCAACGTCGCGAGACAGAATTGTTGATATCGAAACTGAAATAAATCGGCCGTGGTGTTTATGAAGGAAGCATCCCGGTATTCGCTTGGAAAATCATAGGCAAGTAAAATCTTGATAATGTGACCAGCTATCAACACCACCAGTGGTAACGTTTCAGATCGGTGCACAAAACGTTCTCGCTTCGAATACTGGGACTGCAATCTTAACCAGATAGAGTTTTGTAAGAAAGTTGGCAGCTCGTGACTGAAAACATAGATTTATTTCATCGTCACCTGCTGTGCGTATAAGAAGTACACCAGTGGTCACCCAGCTCTGTGTGGTAATGAAAGTGACGAGTGCGTGCGACTAATGAGTGGCCCTGCGACACACTTCCTGGATGCCTGATCGGTGTCGGGAAACGGTGCCCTGCGATGACTTTCTCCCGCTGACACGCATTGCTCGCCTGTCGTAAACACATCGCCCTAAGCGAGCGGTACTGGTCCCGGCTCCAAGCCACATAGCAAATTGTTTCGTTTCCCAAAATCACTCAAGACAACCGTCACCACGCTTCGGCGCCAAAAATCATTCCTTCCCCAACTCTGATAGTGTGCAAATCAATAGAAAAATCATTTTTCTAATTCTTTGACCAAACTATGAACGGATATCCGTTCAGCAACGACTTACATTGTCGGTTTGAGTTGCTTTTGGTCATCGTCAACTCCCTTGACTAAGCATTATGTGCAAAGATGATTATTAGCTACTCACGGCCCCTGATATGTTCAAACCGTGGAGGAAGGAAGATAGTGGAGACGACGCAATGTACCTTCACCACGCACTGGAGTGAAGCCGGGTAGAGAGAAGTGGGGTGGGGAGGCAGCCATATTGGTCGGCCGTAGAAACACGGGGAATAGGCACAAAAACCTCAAGGGAATCATACGACAACCGTGGCACAGCAATTTGATGATGGATTATTAATTATGTAACTCGACGAGACAGATCAAAAATGAAGAATACATTTTTTTGATATGGGAGCGTGCATAACCACGTAGCTCCATTTTGGCCTCCTGTGAACCCCCCCCCTCTCCCCCACGTGCCCTACGTGACTTTTGCCTCTAACCCCCCCCCCCCCCCACGTAGCACGTAGCTTTTTTCCCTTTTGATTCCAGACTATTGTAAATTACATAGAGAGATAATTTAACTAAGGGAAATGAATATTCACATGCTGTTGTGAGTTCTGTTCCTCATTTTAACTGTGAAAAATGTTATAAAAGGAAAACTACGTGGCCTTGCTGGAACCCCCCCCCCACCTAGCCCAGCGTAGCCTTCCAGTCAACCCCCCCCCCCCCCCCTAGACCGAGCCACGTAGTTTGTGCACGGTCCCTATCCTGCTTAGTTCTCGAGATATACTGTCTCAAAAGTATGGAGTTTCGGGTTGAAATTCAGAAGAAACATTGCCCCAAAGTCAAATTTGATGATAGATTCTTATGTAACACGATGAGATAAATCGAAAGTGAAGAATAATTTTTTCGATATCTCGCTTTGTTCTCGAGATATGCTGTCTCCAAATTGGGGTAGGTTAGGTTAGGTTAAGTCAATGTTTAGAACTTCTTAAAATAAAAATAAAATAAAAATTGAACCCTTCAGAAAACCTCATAGTTTCTGAGCTTACTCAGAGGATATTGTAGTGTTAGTGGGCTAGCAACATCAGTGCATTTATGTTCTTAAAATACATCAAAAGTCAGAAGCTTAGATTGGAGTAGTTTACACTGCGATACACGTTGTGTCAATAACATGGTACACATGAAATTACTAACAACTAATAATAAATAAATTGTTTGTACTCTTCTGCTATACACGCCGCATTTCAACCTGCCCACATATCCATTAATATTGCCTGTACAAAATCAAACTATATGGACAGATCTAAACACATGAAATGCATCGCGAACTACATTTCGGGTAACAACAACGTTTGCTTCATCAAGTTTAGTAGTTCACACAGCACAAATCGTCATAATTTCATCGTACACTTTCAGCGTAAACTGAAACTGGACTAAAGCATGCATATTCACTATATCGCGATGTAAGCTTGATTACAATACAGGTGCACAGTAGTATCATATGCTGATTGTCTACAACCAAGCGTGGTGGTGTAACGGTTAGCGTTCTGGCCTCACATTCGGGAGGACGGCGCTTCGAATCCCCGTCCGGGCATCCAGATTTGGGTTATCCATGGTTTCCCAAATCACTCCAGGCAAATGCTTTCTTCAAAAGGCCATGGCCGAATTCCTTCCCATTCCTTGCCCCCCATCCTTTCCCATCTCTAAATACTTCGCTGTTAAGAGACGTTAAGCAGTTTAAAAAAAAAAAATGATTGTCTACACTACACCAACAAACATTTGGGAACGATATCATCCTATTGAGAGCAATGAATAAATTTATAGCGATAGGCTCTAATCTTGCAATTATCTATCAAACACTTTTTCAAGAACAATAATTATAATGTGATTTAGTTACGAAACGTTAATCCAGGTTGTTTCCTATCTTGTCTGTTTGTTCAACTGCATGCAACACAACTTGGCATTATAAAAAACTTTGAAATATTAGAAAATGAAATATTCACAGCTGCAGACACAGTGCAGTAGGAGACAAGTTTTTATCAAGTTTTACACAGATTTAGCGTTATTTCATCTCCACTATCCTCCTTCCTGCATGTTTACAACCAATCCATTGTTCTATTCGCAAGGCCGGCGTTAGGGTCAAATGTACCCGGGCCCACTAGCTGATGGGGGTCCCGATCACCGGCTGTAGGGTACCCCAGGCCTCGAAGTCAAGAATTCGCCCATTGTAGGCCGGACAATTTGTAGAGTTAAAAAAAAGGTCGCCCATATTACCCCGGGACCGAAATTCCTAGCACCGGCCCTGTGACTATTCGTTACACACAGACTTCTGGATTCAGTTTTCCTTTACATCATTGATTTTTTGCATATTTTTCAAGTTATACTAAAGAACTGAATGATTTTCTGATTTGTGTGCCATCTTCTGCCTTCAAATTTTGTATATTGTTTCTGCATCTTTTCTATCAACACTTCCATACGAATGGTGAAAAAGTAGGTGTCCGATCCTTTTCTTTTGCGATCTACCTGCATTTCCTCTCCTTCGTGCCTTCGCTGTGTCTTCTAGCATGTCCTGATTTTCTGATTCGGAGAACTGGTCGCCGTGATTTGTTTTGTGCCTTCAACCATCACTTCTATTATGGATTTCTTCATCACTGCTCATGACGTATAAAAAGAGTTGAAACTGAATCATCATCGTCACTAACACAAGAAATTTCAATTATCACAGAACAAATATGATTAAAACCCCGGTAAAACAATTTTCAGAGAGTAAAAACTTGTTTGTACAAAACCTGAAGGACTATAATATTGGAAACACATTTTTCTCCATTGAAGATTGTGAACAAAATCTTAACTACAGCTGACAAGACTATAAACCTAATTTTAAAATCGGTATTAAATTTTAAGATAAAAGATATTGCATTGGATGTATGTAACTTAAACTACGATTATATTACATATGTAATCAACAGTAGGAAATATCACGTTGAAAGGCCTATCCTCGACACAACCCATGCAACAAATACTCAAAGGAATTTTAAGCAATACGAGGCATGTTTTTTTAAGTAAGTACCGTTTTGAAATTAAAAAAAGACGTGCAAATATATCTCAATAATTTTATTTTTACATGAAAGCCTGTACCTTACTCAACTTTTCTACATACTTCCCTTCAATATTGAGGCACTTGTCATAACGTAGTACCAGTTTTTGAAAACCCTCCTCATAGAAGTCTGCCGCCTGACTTGTTAACCACTGCATCACAACTGTTTTGACTTCGTTATCGTCTTCAAGACGCTGACCGCCCAGGTGTTTCTTCAAGTGCAGGAAAAGATGGTAGTCCCTGGGCGCCAGATCAGGGCTGTACGGAGGATGATCTAGAGTTTCCCATCGCAAAGATGTGATGAGATCTTTGGTCTGATTAGCCACATGTGGACGGGCATTGTTATGCAGCAAAACGATGCCCTTGCTCAACTTGCCACGTCTTTTGTTCTGGTTTGAACGGCGCAGATTGTTCGATGTCTCACAATAAGCTGCTGCATTGATTGTCTCATTACGAGGCAGAAATTCCACAAGCAATACTCCTTTTCTGTCCCAAAAAAACTGTGCACATGATTTTCCGGGTAGAAATCTTTTGCTTGAACTTCAATTTTTTTGGGTGAATCTGAATGCCGCCATTCCATGGACTGTTGCTTTGATTCAGGTGTGACGTATGCCACCCATGTCTCATCGCCCGTAACAATTTGGCTTAAGAAATCATCACCATCGTTGTGGTACCGCTCAAGGAAAGTCAATGCACTGCCTAAACGTTTGTTTTTCTGCACATCCGT
The DNA here is from genome assembly GCA_031002005.1 of Vandiemenella viatica. NCBI lineage: Eukaryota > Metazoa > Arthropoda > Insecta > Orthoptera > Morabidae > Vandiemenella > Vandiemenella viatica. Next base: position 4,418,361 of record CM061918.1, on the reverse strand, counting down.
TAACATTTTCGGTACCCAACGTGAGCACAATTTTCGGTAATTCAAGTGCTCGGTCATAATGCCATACAAAAACACTACGAGAAACAATAGGAAAGTCATCACACAAGGAGGAAATCGTAAAGCGTCTGTTTTCTCTCACCTTATTGTCCACTTTCTGCACCAAACTTTCATTAACGACCCAAGGACGCCCACTCCGTTGTTCATCATGCACATTTGTGCGACCATCTTTAAATGCTCTCACCCACTTTCTCACCATTCCATCACTCATAATGTTTTGCCCGTAAACTGCACAGATCTCACGATGAATATCAATCGGTTTAGACCTTTAGCACAAAGAAATCTTATAACATCCCGTACTTCACAGTCGGTGGGACTCACGATTATCGGAGGCATCTTAAACACTCAGTGAACAACGTAAACAAGGAAGAATTGGACTGTAATGGCGTCAGTGCGTTGGCAAGAGATGCAGGTACCCAGAGCGCATGCGCGGAACGCCGACCGTAGCGCTGCAGCCACGGTGTGACAAAACAGTACTTACTTAAAAAATACGCCTCGTATTTCGAAAGCACACTAACTTCATACAACACCTGTGCACCTAATTTCCGACTTGCTACATTCGTAGCGGCTATGGAATGATAGCATCAACATTGCGAACTAAGTGTACCTCTATGGGAAAATTATCTTAATAAGTGGTCGTAGTTTTCTCAATCTATAGTAAATACCCTTCCAGAAAACATTTACAAGTCGCCGCAAAATAAATGTACTTGGAACTACATCCACCGAGCGTGGCGGTGTAACGGATAGCGTTCTGGCCTCGCATTCGGGAGGACGGCGGTTCGAATCCCCGTCCGGGCATCCTGATTTGGGTTTTCCATGGTTTCCCAAATCACTCCTGGCAAATGCCGGGATGCTTCCTTACAAAGGCCATGGCCGAATTCCTTCACATTCCTTACCCCCATCCTTTGCCGTCTCTAAAGACCTCACTGTTGAGAGACGTAAAGCAGTTTTTTTTGTTTTTTTAAAATGGAACTACATCCGTTTGGAATAGTTCTTTTGTTTTATGGCCCCTTTAGACTTCCCCGTTGCCGCTCTCTCTTTCCTCCTGTCGACAGTGTTGCATTTAGACGGTCCGTCGGTAGTGTTGCCCTATCTGGTAGCATCCCACCACCATCCGTCTAGCTCTGAAATTTGTGCATTCCATTTAATAGTAATAAAATTAGTTAGTTACAAATTTTGTTAATGTTCTAATATTCAAATTAAATAATGGCCCCATATTTATCAAAACCACAAAATCTTGGCGTGACTGCTTGACACTGTGCGAAAAACCTAGGAAAAGAAAAAGTTTGCAAAGCAATTATATTTTCAAAAGGCATACGTTCAGTCACATTAAATGTGCTGGCTGGTGAAGATTTCCGCAATTTCTAGCGTATGACACATGAACTTCCTCATTTCTCGCGTCTTTCGTTATGATAGAGGGCAACCATTCTTTATTATAAAGTATCATACTTTATTTTTGGCTGTTACACTTTATACTTTTTCCCACCAATAAGTATGCAAAAATACTTTATTTTGAATAAAGTAAATAATACATGTAACTGAGCGTTCTTCTGTTAGTTTAGCGTTCTTCTTTTAGTTTCACAATCTTCTGCAAGAAAAAGTGCCTATCGGCCAGGGATTTTTTTGATCGCTCGCATCCTTTTATCAGTGTACTAATACCACTTCGGAGTCGAGGCAATAATAGCGGACCATTCACATTGTTTTCTCCAATCGACTCGTGTCCGCTCGGCGTGGGCTGACTAGTGGAGAATTTGTGGTTTCTTCGTTTCTTGTCGTTTTGAGGTTGGAGTTTCCAACTGCATTATTTTTATTTTACATTGTTTGAAATGGCAGATTCTGTTTGCGATAGTGATAACTCCGAAGGAAGCAAAACTTAAGAAACCTAAACAATTTAAAAAATATAAATATTTGTGAGAGAAAACATGACTGGGTTGAAGGGATCCTCAAAATAAATTCTTTGCGAATTGCATTATCTGCACTGTGAGTTTTAGTATTGCGTCACCTGGTACTAGACAGTTAAGTCAGTCAATATCGATTTTCAGTAATTTTCAGAATATTGCGAGCATGATCATCTGTTGAATAAATTGTAATATAATGTTAAAATGTGCCACACTGGTCAGAGGCGTAGGGTTGCTAACCTTACTTTAATACAAATATAAAGTATCATACCTTACTTTTGGTCGGTATACGTTATGCTAACCATAAAGCATGCGGAAATATTTTATTTTTGGTAAATAATACAATTCAATTAATTCCAAAACGACATGTTAGTGCTTATGATGAAACGAAATAAATGCAACATGGTGAGAGGGGACAAATAGAGCGTCATTAAATTTTTAAAAATGAGTGTTCGTTTATCTATAATACTAGATTTAGAATATCAGTAACACTTTGAAATGAAACAAAAAAATTCATTAATAGTCCTGTAAGCCCGAAAATATATGTATTTAAGGCAATAAATAACTAATTATAAAAATACTTTTTTCCCCTTTCATATACATTTTATTTTCCTCTTTAAAAGACAAATATACTTTATCTTTTTCGAAATAAGTTGGCAACACTATGTGAAGTGTCCCATAAAAATTTGTGGGCCTTGTACCCTTCCAGCAACTCTATTAATAATACTTTTACTTGATTATCGGATGCATCCATCTCAAAATAATAGAAAACGGGGAACCAGGCAGTGCGAACACAACCGGGTAAGTTTTCAGGGCAGAGTGGTGGGGGTCCGACTTACCCACACCCTTTTGCCCTAAATTGGATGGAATTTACACCCGATCTCCCTGCCTGGTCTCGCCGCGAAAACGCGACCAGGAGCTCACTATAGACGACCCGATTTCAGAGCCGAAGAGGCGTGGCCACCATTTAGAGAGACTAAGTCTGGTCAGGGCTGGCGCTAGGATTTTAAGAGCCCGGGGTAAGCATTCTTAGCAGTCACGTAACCAGTTGGGTCCCTTGGCCAATTTATCGGGTGACCTTTCTTTTTTTTTTTTTAGTTCTACAACTTGTCGAGCCCCTACAGCCGGTGATCGGGACCCCCATCAGCCGGGAGGGCCAGGGTACACATGACCCGCTTACCCTCCCCACCCCACCCTACCCTTAACGCCGGCCCTTGGTCGGGTCGTCTAAAGCGCCTTTAAGTGAAGTGCGATGATTTCTTTTAAAAATAGGGGAGGCGATGTTAGGTGCAACAGTATTATTTAAACCCAAGAGAATAGCTAGCTGGGAATGGTTTATGCTAACGAACCGTCTGGCTTCCCATCAGATATTATGTAATATCGCAATGAGACCAGGTGGTTCGAGAATCGAAGCACTATGGCGCACACTGCCCGCAGGATTTCAAGAATCCTGGGGGACAACTTATCATAAGTATATTACTGCAGCAGGGAAATACGAATATTACTAATAGGACTTCAAGGTTAATTAAAAAATCGAACATATTTATAATATCGGATTTTTACCCGGCAGTGCGTCTGGGAGTACAGCGAGGGCAGGTAATCACCTAGACGAATGCTGGGCTCATAAACTCTCTACAGTCTCTAGGTGACCCAGTAAGTAGTGAACTTGAGCTGAAATCCCTTATATTAGGGTTGTACTCAAAACTTGAATCCAAATTTGAATCACAAGCTGCTGAAGTGAAATTACAATTCAGTAGCCTTGAATCAAGATTTGAATCACAAGCTACTGAAGTGAAATCACAATTCAGTAACCTTGAATCAAGATTTGAATCACAAGCTACTGAAGTGAAATCACAATTCAGTAACCTTGAATCAAAATATGAATCACAAGCTGCTGAAGTGAAATCACAATCAGTAACCTTGAATCACAACTCAGTGACCTTGAATCCAAAATTGAATTACAAGCTACTGAAATGAAAACACTATTTGATCAACAGTCATGTGAACAGTCACACCAGCTGTTTGTGCAAACAGCGAACTGTTGTAAGGAGAAAAACAATTGGTTGTTTTATAAATATATTTCAAATACATGTATAAAATAAACCAGATATGTTTTATTTATTCTTTTGCTTTTGGGTTTTTATTTCGGTATTTTCTTTACATACCATATCTGTGTATGAATCGTTGAACTACATCTTTTGAATTCGAGACAATTTTCGGAAATATATTCTTACTGCTAGAATGTAAAGCCAGACACATAGTAAGTAGCAAGTTCATGAAATAATATTGCATGCCAAATTGTAGCCATGGGAAACCACGTATAACGTTTTACAAACGAGACTGCAATATTTAAATTTAAAAAATCTTGAATTTAGGAATAGAACTGATTAATACTGACGATGTGGGATTGTCTGTTTCAAATTATTATGAAATAACTGAAGTAAAAACAAAATACTTCAGTAGCGCATTGGTATGATTCTTTATACTCGGCTGGTCGAAGAATTTCGAAATGATTTAGAGAAATCGCACCTGTAAGGGACTAGTAGAGTATAATAGCTATATGATACAATAGTTTTTTAAAAGTTTTATCGCTCTGCTACATATTTACAGAATAGATTTTTTTCTTGCCCTGAGTTTATGGCACTGCATATTCTATTTTTGTATTCAGTCAAAATGAGTTCAAGGATAACTGATATACCTTCAATATGAGATGATTTTCTAAGTAAAGGAACTTATTTGGTAACTGAAACGTAATTTTAACAACTGTTAGCTTCATTTGTTTTGTAAAAATTAATTTTCCCATAGTATTTTGAGAATGAAAATAGGTACAATTATAAAAAGGCACAGATTTCAAATTTGAAGAGATATTTCAGAGAAAGTTTCAGCAAATGTAAGGAAGGCATAAGTACAGTAGAGTCAAGGTGGGAAAAGTTCAAGGAAAGGGGGAAGAAAAATTAATTCAAAGCAGAGAATAAAAAGAAGTCGAAAATCTGTGTACTATAATAGAAAAGTGAGGAGCTTAAAGAGGTTGGTAAGAAAAGAACATCACAGAGTTAAGAGACAGCAGGGTAACAGGGAATATTTAAAACAACTAAAAAAGGACTTAACAATAGAATAGAAAGTGGTTAAAGATGGGTTTATGAAGAGTATTGTCAGTGCAGGGGGACCATTGACTGATGCATCTACAAATTTCTATGTTAGAAAACTGAGGGGAAGGGAGGGTGTTGAGACGCTTATAGATAATGATGGCGAAGAATTTACTGAGGATTTGAAAATGGCAGAGATTTTAAATAACTCGTTTAGTGAGAGCATTAGGGACAATGAATCAGAAACGGGGGGTTCATTTCGGAGAACGAGCTTAACAACATAATTAGACATGAAGGTACCAAAAAATTTGAAATTCGTCCTGAGAAATCATGAAGAAAATAAGAAAGCTGAAAAATCATAAACGAGCTGGTGTAATATTACTTCAGATATCTTAAAGATAGCCGGATGTGACATTGTACCTTATCTTGAAATATTATTTAAATTGAGCCTGGATACTTGCTGCTTACCACAGGACTAGAAAAGTGCAATAGTAGTACCGGTACATAAGGGAGGGGTGATAAAAAAGTTGAAAATTATAGGCCAATCCGTTTGACATCAGTGGTAGGTAAATTAATGAAAGATTGATATGCAACCACATCAGAAATATATGTGAGGAACGTAAGTGGTTTTCAAGTTGGAAACATGGCTCTTGGCAAGGGTATTCATGCGAATTTCAGTTGGTGGGATATATGCAAGATACTCGTATTTCAGATGAAATGGACAAGGGAGGCCAAATTGATAGTGTAGCACTAGATCTGTCAAAAGCTTCTAATGAATAACTGTGTTGATTGTTTACTATCTGAAATTAGATTGTTTGCAGATGACATAATGCTGTATAAAAGGATAAAAACGGTAGATGAGTGTATACAGTTGCAGGGTGATCTGGACATGATACATAGTTGGATTGATAAACATGGGATGAAGATAAATCCAAAGAAGAGTCAGCTTATTAGATACACAAATAGAAAACAAAAGGTTCATTATAATTACAAGGTGGGGAAAGAATTGCTTGTTGAAGACTTGAAATATAAATATCTTGGCATTACATTTGATAACAAGCTTAACTGGACAGGACACATTGGACAGGTGGTAGGAAAAGGTTTCAAAATTCTGCACTTGTTGGAGAGAGTGATAAGGGGGTGTACGAGAGAAGTAAAGGAATTGGGTTACTTAACTTTGGTCAGACCATTGCTCGAATATGGTAGTGTAGTATGGGACCCACATTTAGAGTGTCACATACAGGAGTTGGAAGGGGTGTAAAGGAGGGCTGCTAGATTTGTTTCTGGAAATTATCGCAGAATGCAATCAGTAACAAATACGATAAAAGAGCTGGAATGGGATTCATTGCAAGACAGGAGTAGTGTGAATTGGGTCATGGGACTGTACACGGCGTATACTGGTGATGAGGCATGGAAAGATATCGGTGTAGGTATGAAAAGTAGTGCATGTTTGGAAAAGATGACCACGACCACAAGCTGGCACTCTTATTTCAGGCACAAGGGTGTGGAAGATTCTCTTTTTTAGGTAAATGTGTCGGGGATTGGAATAAGTTACCAAGGGAAATGATGAATAATTTACCAAAAACTTGAAAGAATTTAAAGTTAAAATTTGTAGAGGGCAAATGTAGTTGGGCGCAGAAAATGGGGAAGATGGGTGTTTAGGGAAATTGCCACCGGAGCGTGCGCTCCATCGCAATTTAATTAAATTTAAAAAGAATTAAATTAAGAAGCCAAGTGTTGAAGCCATTAAAGCCTACACATTGTGTTCTGAGCATGCGCAGTAACCGCTTAACTCGCAACGGGTAACTCGTAATGCGTAAGGCTGACAAATTTCTCTAAACCGCTGCCAAAACAGTTTCGCCTCAAAAATTTCAGAACACATTGAACAAGTGGTAGGAAGAGGTTTTTAAAATCCTACGTGTCGAAGATGGTAATGGAGGATTGTGCCGTGACTGTGAGGGAATTAGCGCACGAAGGCATGGCTAGATCGTTGCTTCTGAACGTTGAGGTAGTATGGGTGTTACGGTTATGGAATTGCGGAGCTGGAGGGCTGCCAGATATGTTTGCGGAAATTACCACAGAACACAATCTGTAACTGTTTTGATAATGGAGATGCGATACAGCGGGCGGGTGAAGAGAACGTTGGTTTCTGCTCGGAACATTTTAAACGAAAATTCATTTGGCTTTAGATGCCGTCACTCAATAGTTCATAAAAATTATTTTTGAGGCACATGTCTTTAGTGTTTTACCATTTCCGGTATCTATTAGATTCTAGTGTCCCCATTCGTACAGGATATCATGGAACATGTGTTTAAGAAGTCCAGAACATGATAAGTCTTGTCTTGGGTCCAGCTCCTGGCAGTGGGAGAGTTGTTCCTAATCGCCTCAATGCGTACCCACCCCTCGGATCAATCACAAACATCTCCGCAGTTGGTAAGGAGTGAGCGCAGACGATATTGTCGTTGGTTCGTCGTCTGAGGATGTTAAACTTGGTGACGCCGATGGTATCTTTCGGAAGAGCAGACCTGCATTGGTCTGCACAGAATTTAACCCCCTCCCTTACTCCACCACACATCACGTCTCACTACACTCGACCCATCCACACCACCTATCGCGTTCTGAAAGAAATTTGAATAATTTTTTCTTATGAATTTACACCTCGTCGAAGTCGAGGTGATTAGAGGCGGGATGGGACTGGCGACAAGGGAGCGTCCATAAACCACGTAGCTCCATTTTGGCCTCTTGTGAAACCCCCCCCTCCCCCCACGCAGCCTTACGTGTTTTTTGCCTCTACCCCCCCCCCCCCCCACGTAGCACGTAGCTTTTTTCCCTTTTGATTCCAGAAATCATTTTGTACTGTTTTCTCTTGTCAGACACTCACACCGAGCGTGGTGGTGTAACGGATAGCGTTCTGGCCTCGCATTCGGGAGGACGGCGGTTCGAATCCCCGTCCGGGCATCCAGATTTGGGTTTTCCATGGTTTCCCCAAATCACTCCAGGCGAATGCCGGGATGCTTCCTTCAAAAAGGCCATGGCCGAATTCCTTCCCATTCCTTGCCCCCATCCTTTCCCGTCTCTAAAGACCACGTTGTTAAAAATGGACGTTATACTGTTACAAAAAAAAAAAAAAAAAAAAAAAAAAATCTTGTCAGACTATCGTAAATTACATACGGAGATAATTAACTAAGGGAAATAAATATTCACACGCTGTTGTGAACTTTGTTCCTCATTTTAACTGTGAAAAACGTTATGAAAGGAAAGCTACGTGGCCTGGCTCGGAAACCCCACCTCCCCTCATGTAGCGTTCCAACCAACCCCCTCCTCCCTGGAACGAGTCACGTAGTTTGTGGACGCTCCGCAAGGAATGGGAAGGAATTCGACGATTGCCTTTCGAAGGAAGCATCCCATCATTCACCTGGAATGATTTGAGGAAACCATGGAAAACCCGAATTTGGCTGCCCGGACGGATATTCGAACCGGCGTCCCGCCGAATGCGAGGCCAGAGCTTCAACCACTCACACAACACGCTCGGTTATATTTGAATAAGCAGCTAAGCAGTGCGCAATTACAAATATCTAAGCTAAAGGGTTCAGTAGTTAATAGGATGTGATAAAAGGAACAATTGAGTGATTACATAAGGGTTCACTTCAATCTCTCACAATTGTAACTAAAAACTATTCTATTACTTGTGTGCATGCACTGTGAAATAGTCCCAGTACATAGAGAAAATCACGAAGTTGCTCGTGGGTAAATGGAATGCGTGTGTTAAATCTGAGACCAGGCTCGTATTTACGGTACGATAAATGTTCCTATTTTTAAACTTAGCACTTTAACAACGTACCGAAACTTTGAAACTACGCATATTAAATATAGAGGTTTGTCCTGTTGATGGCCTTATCAGAGTTAGATTTGTGCTCTATTTTCAAACATAGTCCACATACTTCCTCAGAACACGCTGCAGTATTTCTTTGCAATCCACATAAAAGGATTTTTGAAATATGGTGCCTGGCAGAAGCGTTTTAAGTTGGAACAACAAGAGAAAATGGTTGTTGTGCTATGAACTGAACTGAAATAACAAAAACATAACTAGGAATACTGTCGTGATGTATAACAGTCTTTTTTTTATCACTCACCTGATCTCTTTCTCTCTCGATGTTTTTTTTATTTTTTTATTTTAAAAGCTGGTACCCTTTTTGTTTCTTGTGTCACTTTCCCACAAAAAAATATCTAGAAACATTTTGACCTCAAATTCCCCAAAATCTAATTCCATCAATTTCCTTGTAGAAGGAACAACGTCGGCATCCTTTGGAGGGGTAGAAGCTGATGTGTTTCCACTGGATTGGCTGTTGTTGAATCTTGGATGAAATGATGGCCACAGGCCTCGTTCGTAATAACACATCGTTCAACGGGGTTAAATTTTCTAAGTCATCGCTTTTTGATCTTCTGTTAAACGTTTCGGCACTGAAAGTGCAAGAATCTCTGTCAAATACAAATATTACGCGAGCCAGAGTGGCTGCGGTACCAGCCCTGCCGTCCCCAGTCTCCGCCTCAAGCTACACATTTCACAAACAAAAATACATTCATCATACAAAACACAACTTAAACGATTCACAGACAGGTGGTGGCACAATAGTTCCACCAGATCTGGTTCTGTGTTGCGCCACTAGCTATTGGATAGCTCCCTGTTCATCTTCCGTGTTTATGTACTCTGCCAACATACCTGTAAGGATTGTCTCCCTAAACTGGTCTTCCTGCGTCGAGTCAACATGAATGGTTGCTCAGATGTCCTTTTACTAGACGTACACGTCATACAGTTTTAGCGTTTGTAGCAAAATAAAAAAATTCATTCCCCGACGTTGTAAATGAGGACTAAACACATTAAATATAGTTTTGGTAGTATAGAGCGGCTTCATTTTTCTTGCGACCACCCTCTGCTAGCAAACAGTTCATTACGTACAAAATGGATGGAAAAGTGTTTTAAAGCGATTCTAATTGATTCTTTACGCCGTTGTGTACCTGTGTCGGACGTACATTATAGTCTGTGTCCAAAGTGGAAGTCATGTTCTTCTGAGGCAAAAACGTTTTCCGTTGGAGTTGCAAATGTTTGGAATTATTTAACATCTTTTTCTATTTCTGACGACAGAATAACTCAACAATATTTTACAACCCTGCTTGCAGCTGACGACATTCGGGAAGTGCTTATTAAAGCGTCGGTTCGTTGAAGTCAGGGGGATTGGGGGGGGGGGGGTACGGCGGTCCTCCTCATTACGATCCACAGGCGGTTTGCCATAATCACCTAGCCCCTAGGACGGTCCACATTCTCTCACCAGAATAACGCAAAACATACTCGCCCAGTGTTCATGTTAGGCTAGCTGACCTCCGCAGGAAGGTATATCACAGGCAAGAATCAAATAACACACTGAAATTACAATCAGCTATAACACTTGCCTGAATTTAAAATACAAATAAATTTTGATAATTCGTTAGAAGACAGAGACACATCAGAAATAAACATATTCGAAACACTGCAGTTAATCTGTTTCCAGACAAGCTACTTTGATTAGTAGTTTCAGCGAGCTACGATATTTTCGAGGAGTTGTCTAATATTTTTGCTAAAATCGTGTCAGTCGAAATCCAGACGATTATTGAACTTTCTGTGGAGAAAGTAAAGTGTCAAATGCTGTGCGGAAATAATTCACATCCGGCGCGAGGGTTCGGAGAAAGCCACCCCTAGTGACACACTTAGTGGTCCTCCGTTAGTGCGCGGCTATATATTGCTGAAGTCCAGGGATACCGCTTGACTGCCCGTCTACCACCCGAGAGAGAGGCTTACACGACTTCACACTGAGATAAACTTAAAGGTAAGGATACAAAAAAATCAACAAAGTAGTTATAAATGTTGCGGAGTGGAGAATTCTGCTGTCGTGCGCTCTGTGAAGAGGTTGTTCTGCTCGGTCGTTCACATTGCATCGACTTTAATGCTGTCTCCTGACTGCAAGAATCTTTTAGGTTGAAAGTAAATTCGTATGGTCTTACGATGTGGTGACAGAGTTTCAATTTGCCGCGTATTCCACCTCTATCGTGGCTGAACCAACAGTTTACCGTGGAATCTTTGCACGAATGTCCACGAAGTAATGTTATTTATTTGTTATTCCACTGAATATCTCCAGAAATTAAAACCAGAGATTTAAATCTGTTTGTTAAATATGGGATAGTGCCTTTAGATTACAGTGATGTGGCCCTCTAATGAGGTGCAGGATTTGTGCATGGCGTCCGATATGTTTTCATGCAAGCCCTTCAGCCAAACCATGTGGTCATGGCTTGTTGTGACCAAGTAGCAAGTTAACAAAGTCTTTCTTAAATTTGCCTAAAAGAATTTAATATAAAAACCATGAAATGGAAAATTGATGTTTAGCGAAATTGCTATCGCAATTATATTAAATTAAAATTAACGGTTTATTTTTCTTCAGAATGCCTCCGAGATGAACTCATAACAGTTTTCATTCGGAATAATAGTGTAGAATCTTTTCGAGTTCAAAGTTTCGAATTAAGTATTTAAATCTGATGTAAAAAATGTCGTCTAATGGAAAAATATGTATGCCATCGGAAGATATGTTGGTAAGTTATTATTTCGCCATCTGCGAACCACGTTATCTGACCTATTGTCATCTCACACTCGTCTCCCCACCTGTCTGTGGTTTACGTCACATTTCATTGGAACGCTGCTGTGTAAGTTTCTTCTTAGTCTTCTTGGATATCTTCAGTAGTGATTTCTGCTCCTTACACTTCTTCGCAATTAATTCATATTATATAAGAACATTGTAGAGCAGTCATGTCGGCACGAAAAATTATTTCAGAAAGAGTACTTTGAATGAACACCATTGCTGACAGAGAGGCCAAAACCGTAGAATTTGGCATTTATGCCTGTCTGTGCATCTCGAAAAAACTAATGGACGGGTTGTAACGAAACTGCACACAGTGAACGCTCATGCAATGTGTTAAGACACAAGAAAATTTTTATGCCAATATGTTGTAAAAGTTTGGATGATACACGAGACAAAAAAGTAAATTTTGGAATTTTTGACTGTCCACGCATCTCGAAAATACTAACGAATGAACTTCAACGAAACATCTGATAGCTTTTGTCATCAGTTTGAATACTTTTTATCCTGATTAATACTCACAGTTTTGCGTGTCGAGCAACGAACCTGTGTAGTGCATAGTCATAGTTTTAGTCGTTAGCTTGAGTTATATTTCGACGTGACAAAACGCTTAGAAATGAAAAAGTGACCGCTAATTTAATTACAGTAGAACTCCAACTATCCTATCTCCGATTATCCGAATCGCTTTTTTAATTAAGGTGGAAACGTACTGCGAAAAGGCTTCTCCTCCTTTATAAAAACTAACCCAAAGCTTGGATGACTGCAGTATTGTTTACAGAATGGCACGGCGAAATTTTCACCCCTGAAGTGGAAAAGCACCAAATATCTCTTGGAAAAGAAGGCATTTCCAACATACATACAATAATTAATTAAAATAGACCCTTTTTCTGAAAAAATCCGATTATCCGAATTTTTGACTATCCGAATGGGATCCGGTCCCAATTGATTCGGATAATTGGAGTTCTACTGAATTCCACAATAGAATCAATCATTTTGAGGGAGAGGCTGCTCGGTCATCAGTTCGATATTGTCTGCTGCACGGGTTAGTACGATTGAATATAAAGTAGTCCGATTTACCACCTGAGCATTGCTGACACAGCTGTACATAATAATTTACAGTCTACATATCTTTTTAAAATTATTTTCATTGTCCTTACAATATTTTTTATTAATTTTTGTACTCGACACTAGATCAGTACATCATCTCTATCCTTTGTTACTAAATTAATGACGAAATATCACGACGTATGTAATTATATGGATCACATTTTTCTACTCACAAATCAGTTTAATTGATATGTATTCCTGATGGTGATTCATCACAAAATTCTTGCCAAATTCTAATAAATTAATGGTGGTAATTTATGAGAGCTTCTCTGGTCCACGTAGCTCTGCTAATCAATCAATATATTAAAACTATAACCGGGAAAATGTTCATACATTTAGGATATTTTTAGGCGAAAAATGGATTTAGGGACTGCTAATAAGCTACGAAAAAGGGGCTTTTTGAAAATCTCGTCTATGTGGACGTGCAGAATATCCGAGGTAGTTGTCGTCGGGTTGTGTTAGAGCTTCGTACCACGCCGAAGGAGCAAATCAGCGTTTAACTTTGATGAGAAGTCTACAAACCGAATGCCTGCAAACTGGTGCCCAGTTAAGGGTAAGTTACTACAAGCAGTCGAAATATTTACTGTACTAGCAACGTCGTTTTATTCGTAACTGATGTTCCTGTCTGGCAGTCTCCGTGGTTCGGATTCCAAGCTGAGCTGTGGGTCCTCGTTACCTACAGGATTACGCCGCACAGTGGTCCGGAATCAAAAAAAAAAAAAAAAAAAGCTTTAGATAGCATTTGCTATGCTGATCAGAAAATTGTTATTTTCAATTTTTGATAGAAATGAGTGCTTCACACTTAAAATAAAAAAATGTATGGGTGGAAATCTATATTTTTTTTTCACGGCCCTATATCAAAGTCAAACCTTATGCAATCATAAGTACCTAACCTACTTAATATTACAACATAAAAATTTCTTCCGTATCCTTGCCGCAAGTGAATTTCATGGTTAAAAAGTAGTTGACATTCGAACAAAAGTCATAATATTGATCCAAAAAAAATTGAACATAGTAATTTTTGATCACCACAGCAAATACTACCTAAAGCATTTTTTTGTATTGATATTATTCGAATGTTCGTTATATTTTATCCCCGAAATTCACTTGCGCCCTATTGTCAAAGCGGCAAGGATACGCAAGAAATTTTTATGTTGTAATATTAAGTAGGACAGGTACTTATGATTGCATAAGATTTGACTTTGACACTTTGATATAGGGCCGTGAAAAAAAAAAAAAAAAATTTCACCTATACATTTTTATTTTTATTTTAAATGTGATGGACTCATTTTTATAAAAAATTGAACATAATAATTTTTGATCAGCACAGCAATTTTTTTGGATTGATATTATGACTTTAGTTGGAATGTTGGCTATATTTTATCCCCGAAATTCACTTGCGCCCTGTTGTAAAAGCGGCAAGGATATATAAGAAATTTTTATGTTGTAATATTAAGTAGGATAGGTATTTATGATTGCATAAGGTTTGACTTTGACACTTTGATATAGGGCCGTGAAAAAAAAATAGATTCTCACCAATAAATTTTTTTTTATTGTAAGTGTGAAGCACTCATTTCTATCAAAAATTGAACATAACAATTTTTGATCAGCATAGCAAATGCTATCTAAAGCAATTTTTTTGGATTCGAATGTCCACTATATTCCAATTCCGGACCACTGTGCGCCGTTAGTTTAGACGGCTACTACAGATTGGTTAAGTAACCGGTTATCAAGAACACACGAACTTAATAGTGTTTAGCTACAGTTATACTAAAAAGCTATCAGCCCCAGCCAGCGGAGGCGTAGATACAGGCAGACTTAACAGCGGTCTCTACCGATGTGTGTACGTGTAGATGTATAGATATATTCTCACTGAATTTGTGACATTGTCGTCTACGTTGACTGCCAATCACTCGCGCGGTTAACCTCCACATCATGACCCTTTGTAAAATAATAATAATAATGAAACAAGTGGACGAAGATACTGAAAACGGCTTGTTAATTTATTGTATGTAACAAAGTTATAGAAAAGCTGTCTCTGTGCATAACATATATTTAAAATAGGGTAACTGCAACGGCTACTGTTGGAATTTTTTTCTGCCTATAACGCGATAACTCGAGGACTGGTTTTAAAGAAACTGTGCACTGTGGGTGACCGGTAACGCTCTGGCCTGCAGGTTGGAATCCCTCGTTCGGCAATCCAGATTTTGATTTTCCATGGTTTCCCAAAATCACTCCAGGCGAATACCGAGATGCTTCCTTCAAAAGACCATGGCCGAATTAATTGCCCCCCATCTTTTCTCGCCGCGACGTCGACAGGCAAAGATTGCTTATGTCATTCGTTGTAACATTGGATACTTTCCATTCGGGTTAGAACCAATAATACAAAACAGTAAATTCTGAAATTTGTGAGTCGGTCTGACCGCGATCACGCAAAAACTAATCAATACATTTAAGTGAAACTTCACATAATAACAACACATTATGTCAACAGGTTTTTATTATTTTTTTGAAAAATCCTGGATTGATGACATACCTCCGAGCAGGGTGGTGTAACGGTTAGCGTTCTGGCCTCGCATTCGGGAGGACGGCGGTTGGAATCCCCGTCCGGGCATCCAGATTTGGGTTTTCCATGGTTTCCCAAATCACTCCAGGCAAATGAGGGATGCTTCCTTCAAAAGGCCATGGCCGAATTCCTTCCCATTCCTTGCCCCCCCCCCTTTCCCGTCTCTAAATACCTCGCTGTTAAGAGACGTTAAACAGTTAAAAAATAAAAATAAATAAGAAATTTCTCCATGAGCGGAGGCGTGGCGGACCCATGATTTGATTGTACATTGGGTGCTTTGGGTCAGTCTCTTGTTTGAGCTTTTCCTTCTCCGTGGCCACTCTCCGTCTTATATCCGGTGGTGTATATTTTTTGTGTTGGAGTTGGTCTCATGCATCCAGTTACCAGCCTGACAGTCTCATTGAGCGCCACGTCTACCTCTTTAGCGCTAATGTCGACGCGCCCTAAAGCTACTACCACCTCTTTAGAATGATTGAAGGCTTCCCATACCGGTGCGCAATATTCTGCAACAGAAAAGCAGAGAGGGTCTTAAAACTTCAGGGTGTAAGTTTGCCAGTAAGTTTGCGTAGTATATTATTTCTGGCACTTATTTTGCCTTTCAGCTCTTTGCAGCAATTTTTATACTTGAGAGAGCTATCGAGTTTAACTCCCAAGCATTTTGGATGGCTAGTGTGTTCCAAACAGGTACCTTTCCATACTATCTTCAGTGACTTCATTGCTTGCTTGTTTCTCAGATGGAAGGCACAGACCTGAGTTTTCCTTGGGTTTGGTCGTAGCAGGTTGTCACCATAGTAAACTGATAAAGCCTCAAGGGTTTCGATAAACTTCCTTTCTACCTCTTCGAAAGTTTTATCTTGGGCAGTGATAGCCGTGTCATCTGCATAAATGAAGCTTCTTATACCCTTGTATCACTGTCGGTCATTTGTATAGATGTTAAAGAGTATTGGGGGGGGGGGGAGTTGAACTAGTCCTCCTGCCTGGTATTCTGGAGGACGGTGGTTAAATCCCGTCCAGCCATCCTGACTGCGGTATTCAGTGGATTCCCGCACTGCTTCCAGGCGAATTCCGGGATAGTTCCTTTCAAAGGCCACGGCCGACTTCCTTCCCACTCCCTCCCTTTAGTTTAGTTAGGACGGAAAGGGTCTTCGAGACCTGCATTCCAGGCTTCCCTGTGGTCAGATCGTCTGTATGAGTAACTTGGGCAAACAGACTTCGTCTCATAACCGTCTGTAAAACATATTTAAAAAAAGTATTGAATAGGCAACAAATAATAAAGTTCATGCCATGTCTGACGATCTCATTCACCAGTAGACGGCGTAACACAATCATCTCAAGACTAGGAATTCGTTTTGTTGCGACGAACACCAATGTTAAGCACAAGAACATGTGAGAAGTATCAGTCTTATTTTGCCTCTTCATACTGTATCCTCTTTACCCCACAAATTCCCTCAGTTGTATAAAGTACAACGCAACAAACGGATTCAGGACTTACTGATATAAGCCGCTTTGTTTCAGTGGCATTTTATTGCTTTAGACCAGAAGTTTTGTTTGACAACTTGGCCCCTATATCGCAGTTGGAGCCGTGTTGTCGCGGGTTGCCGCACAGTTTTGCGATCCAAGCACAGCGTTACTGCGGCTTCTCTTGCGGTCAACTTGAAGTGATGGCGAACAACAAACTGCGAGTTGTTGAAACAAATAGATCACGATGGAAACGTTGTGCTTAGAAAGCAAATCTCGGCGGTAATTCCCGACAAAGATTTACAGACTGATACAATAGTGCCATATATGTATCTTAAAAAGAAAAAAAAAAATGAAACTTGAAACTAAATTTGTCGACAAAGAAATTACGCTCAGAGACATGTCATGTCAATTTAACTTTGTAAACATACACACCATCGGGGATACATAAATGATTGAGAATTGCAATTCTCTGTGATAGAACACGCACCAGAATACATTAATGTTATTTGTGTGCAATATTATTGGCAGGTCTGATAGGGAATATAAGGGGCGTGAAGAGCGTCTGATATTAAGAGATCACTGTGCAGGACACGAAGGTGCCGCTTACTCCATTTGACGGGCTGGTCGAATCGTATGTGAGCGCGGGCTGATGTTGAACTACATAGGGACGTGAAGCATGCGTGTCGGCAAGGATACGGTCGACCACGAGGGAGGATCGCCGTATTGTGCACAACGCACACCGTAACTGCTTCACATTTACGCCTGCCATTCCAGAACAAGTGATGGACTCCCTGCAACATTAGCCTCATCCCGCACCATATGTCGGACTAGTGAATACCGTCGCTAACACCACAACACAAACAACTGCGCTGGACCGGAAGCATAGACTGTATGGTTTTCAGCGATGAATCGTGGCGGTTTTGCTCTACCTCGTATGACCATCGTAGGCGAATATGGTGGTGATCTTTTTTTTTTTTTTTATTTTTATTTATTTATTTATTTATTTTTTTTTTTTTTTTTTTTTTTTTTTTTTTTTTTTTTTTTACTTATGACTTTACGCCTCGTCGACGTAGAGGTTATTAGAGGTGGCATGGAGTTGGAGACAAGGAACGAAAAGGAATTCGGCCATAGCCTTTTGAAAGGAAGCATCCCGCCATTCACCTGGAGTGATTTGCGGAAAACCCAAATCTGGATGCCCGCACGGGAATCGAACCGGCGTCCTCCGGAATGCGAGGCCAGAGCGTCTCCGCTCATCCGCCTCGTTCGGGGGTGATCTGGGGAGGGGAGAGGTTGCATTCTTCCGATGTTTTGGAGAGACTCTTGTCGTTATGGTGGGGAGAGCCATCGGGCACGACTTCAGCTTACGGATGGTAGTAATTGAGGGAATTGTGGCGGCATAACGGTACATCCTGCGTCATCATGTATTACTCTCACGGGACAGTATCGCGATGCCACACACGGCACGTGTCCTTATGAACTGTTTCCTTGATACTGCGCTACTCCCGTGGCCAGCAAGAGCTCCAGACTCCAACTGTCGTCAGCCCGTTCACCTTAGGACAGGATACAAAAGCTACATATATAGCAACCTTCCCAGTCGAATCAGTGTGCACCCAGGCCAGAGGTATTGCAAAGTTACGCTCATAAGGGGACTCATACTGCAAAGTTCTTTGGAAATCTGACTCTATTTTTTAATCAGGGAAATAACGTCACATACCCTTTCAACCAGTGAAGTTTCATTTCGTTTCCTTATCTCCTTCTGTACGCTTCACGTTTTTGTCAGGCAGTGTATTTGTGGACTAAAAAGGATGCAATATGAAGAGGCAAGATAAGTTAGGATCTGGACACGAAGACAAAGATTAAAATATATTAAGCAGTGCTTCTCCAACTGTCCCCTCCACTAAGTCTTCTAATGTTTTCCCCCTTGCTGATTTTTCCTTCTGTCACTCTACAACAAATTTCTTTTTTAACTCATAATTTCGTACTTGGTCAGTTCATTTTCAACATCCTTCTAAAACATCTCATTTTAAATGATTTTCGATGTTAGCTTCTTATAATTGGCTTCAATTTGTTACTAATTAATTGGTTACTATTGAATCTTCGCGTGCGTCGGCATGTTAGGTTACCTACTGCTGGGTATAAATATTCGTAGTTAAATAGATTGCATCGGGAATTTATTTTTATTACGCTTATTCAGCAAAAATGTAACAGTGATCTCTGGAACTATTACGTAAAAGTTCATTAACAGGTTCGTCTTGAGGACTGAACCGCTTGCTGACATTTCCGAGTGGAGACGGCAATATCTGACATTATTACTTTCACTTGTCTAGCGTCCGCGCTGACTAACAAACTACCAATTCTTCACTTTCATTGACTCTACTTCTCGTTCTGTCTTGGTCGCCTCTTCTCTCGTATTACAACTCCACATTTGTTTTCGAACATCAGAAAAGCTACCGTGGCCGAACACTTACAATCCGCTCCCTACGGCCGGATATGACAACTTCTTTCATAGAAAAAACTTTAAAAGTCATAAAGGAGATGGACTGTCACCACTTCTATTTAACATGGTTCTGGAAAAAATTGTGAGGATATGGGAAAAGGAAATAAAGGGAATTCAACACGGGATTAAAAAAGAGCAGAGAATCAGAGATTCTTCACTTTCATTGACTCTACTTCTCGTTCTGTCTTGGTCGCCTCTTCTCTCGTATTACAACTCCACATTTGTTTTCGAACATCAGAAAAGCTACCGTGGCCGAACACTTACAATCCGCTCCCTACGGCCGGATATGACAACTTCTTTCATAGAAAAAACTTTAAAAGTCATAAAGGAGATGGACTGTCACCACTTCTATTTAACATGGTTCTGGAAAAAATTGTGAGGATATGGGAAAAGGAAATAAAGGGAATTCAACACGGGATTAAAAAAGAGCAGAGAATCAGAGATTCTTCACTTTCATTGACTCTACTTCTCGTTCTGTCTTGGTCGCCTCTTCTCTCGTATTACAACTCCACATTTGTTTTCGAACATCAGAAAAGCTACCGTGGCCGAACACTTACAATCCGCTCCCTACGGCCGGATATGACAACTTCTTTCATAGAAAAAACTTTAAAAGTCATAAAGGAGATGGACTGTCACCACTTCTATTTAACATGGTTCTGGAAAAAATTGTGAGGATATGGGAAAAGGAAATAAAGGGAATTCAACACGGGATTAAAAAAGAGCAGAGAATCAATGTAAAGTGTTTGGCTTTTGCAGACGATCTTGCATTTTAACCAGCAATAGAGAAGAAGCCAAACTTGCACTGGAGATGCTTCACGAAATTTCACAGAAAACTGGCCTACGAATTTCCTACGAAAAAATTCAATACATGGAAAGCAAGCCTGCAGATAATCTTCCCATTACAACTCGGTATGGGAAAGTGCACTTTAAATATCTGGGAGAGATCATCCAACCATCAGGACTGAACACAATAGCCAACCAAGAAAGAATATCAAAATTACAGAAAGCGTATAAGCTTACTTGGAATCACTATAATAAAAAATCTATTTCTTTCAAGGCCAAACTAAGGCATTACAGCGCAGTAGTTCTGCCGGAAGCACTTTATGCTGCAGAAACTACAGTGATTCATGGTCACACAAAAATAAGACACATTGAAAAGCGGGAAAGGAAAATTCTGAGGAAAATATTCGGACCAGTTTTTCGTGAAGGAATTTGGATAAAGAGGCCATCAAAAGAGCTCTACAAACAGATAGAAACAATAACTGACAACTTTAGAAAAAGAAGGATGAAATTTTATGGACATATTAGCAGGATGAACAAGAACAGGCTCACAAGGCAAATCTTCGAGATAGTAAACACCAGTAAAAACAAGATTAAATGGATATCTGAAACAGAAGAGGACCTTAAAGAATTGGGGATCACACAAGACAACATAAACAACCAAGAACAGTTTAGAAACATCATAAAGAAACATACACTTAAACAAACACAAACCAAAAAAAGAACAGGAAACAAATGGTCAGAAGAGCGCAAGAGAGAACACAGCGAGCGTATGAAGAGAATTTGGGAAGAAAGGAAGAAGAAAAAAACTTCATGACTACTCAAGTTCAGTCGCTCTCTTTAAAGGGAATAATCGAAGAAGAAGAAGAAGAAGAAGAGGAAAAATTGTCAGCTGCATATGTGAAAACCTTGATTCCTTACTCATCAGTTATAATTAAGGTATATTATATAAAATGCTTAAAACGTCCTGTCATTAATGCCAATGTCCACTTATTAATTTAACAATCTATATCATGCAACGGAAAGATAAAGACTTTTCTGCACTGGAGCTTAAAACGCTTTTTTGGAATATCTGTTTGAGTGTGGATCGTACATAACAGGTCGTTGATCAATTAATTACTGCATATAATTTGTTTGTTTGTTTGTTAAAAGCTGAGTAACATCCCAATATTACGAGAGACATTAAAACTGTACAGTTTAAAACAACTAGTAGTCAAAGACAATGGAACGAATGATAATGTGAAAGTGAGAGAGAGGCAGGGCAGGCGCCGCTCGTCTGTAGCGCGATTTCAGGCTAAATATTATTATTTCAAAGGAAATACACTACGGCGGGCAGATAAATACCGTTTTAAGGTCGACGGAAGAAAATTTGGAAATAAACTTCAAAATTAAAACGTGAAAGTGAAATGGAAGCAGACGCAGGTAGAATAATAAAACACGAATTTGCCCAAATATCGAATAGAAAGTGAGAGCGGACGCCCCTTTTCGTTTGACTGAGGATAATTAAAAGTAATTAATATCTGTTGTTTCTCTGGAACCTAAACAAAATTTTAAGTCTCTAGCTAAAGCAACACAGATTCACGCTGATACTTGCGGCAGAATATAAGGTTGTTGATTTTTTGTTGTTGTCTTCGTCAATATGGCGAAACTGCAGGCTCAATGTTAGCTCTCAAACTGCCGTCAAAACGCTCCCTGTTATAGGCTATTCTGTTGCGTTGATGTCGCCCAACGCCCTACTTGCGCCTACAGATTAGGCTTCTAGATCAGCGGTTCCCAATCTATGGGTCGCGGCGTGTGTTTTGGTGGGTCGCGGAGAAATCGAGGTTTTTGCCACAAAAACATATCTTATTGTTTTTGAAAACCAAATACGGAAATAAACTATGTGCAGAATGTGACTTAAGTTTAAAATTAACCAGTGTTGTTAACCATATATCGATGCCCTCATCAGTAAACACCAGTGCCAGAAATCTCACTGAGTGCAAAGTTGTGTTTTTATTATTATTATTATTTGCGTATAAACCCATTAGGACTACGCAAAGTACAAAGAGGAGTTTGATCGCTTTCCTTTGTGCCCATATTTCCTTCATAAGTTTGCTTTGGGCTTCTTTTCTCTCATCTGACCATGTTGTTCCTGGTCTTTTCTTAAATCTTTCCTCCCGGTCAACTTGCCACTTGTGAATTTTGGATTTAAATATGTCTCTGTTTTCAATATCTTCTGGAACAATTCCTGCTAATTTGAGGTCTTTCTTGATTTCGCCAATCCATTTCATTGTATCCGATATTAATTTACTTCGGTTTTCATAGAAATCAACTATTTGTCTTGTCAGTCTGTTAGGGTTCATTCTTTTGATGTGTCCATAAAATTTTAGTCGGCGTTTTCTAATATCACTGTGAATGTCTGCATATTGTAAAATTTCCTGATTACTTTTGAGTCTGTACTGGTCTCCCATGAGTCTTGGGCCCAAAATTTTCCTTATAATTTTGCGTTCTTTTTTCTCAATGTTTTCTGTTCAAAATAAGTGTTTCTGATCAATAAAGACATTCTGGTTTAATAACTGTAATAATGTTTCAGTTTTGTGTGCTTGGAGATTCATTTTTTGTTGTAGACATTTTGTGTTAGGCGATAAGCTGTTTCCATCTTCTGGCATCTAATTTCATTAGCTTTTGCTTCGGTTCCATTCTCTTGGATTGTTTCGCCGAGATACTTGAAGTATGGGACTCGTTTGATTTTTCCATATTTTGTCTCCATGTATTTTGGTGTTTCTTTATTGCAGGTCATAAATTCTGTTTTCTCGAATGAAATCTGTAGACCCACTTTCTCTGCTACTTCTTTCAAGAGTTCGATCTGTTTTTGGGCTATTGTAATGTCACGGTTAAGATTGCTAAGTCGTCTGCAAATGCTAGGCAATCTATCTTTAATTTTCCTCTGCCTAATATAATTGGCTGGTCAATTCCAAGGATTGATTTTTGTTTCCGCCATTCCTGTAACTTTTTTTCAAGGACACAGTTGAACACTAACGGAGAAAATCCGTCTCCTTGTCTTACTCCTGTTTTCAATAATGAAGGGTTCCGATATTTCCTCTAAAAATTTTATTTTGGACTTTGTATCTGTTAGTGTTTGTTGTATTAAAGCAAAAGTTTTGGGGTCTAACTCTTGTTCTTTCAATATTTGGATTAATGACTCTCGATCAACTGAGTCATATTTTTTATTTTAAATCGACAAATGTGCAGACTAAACGGTTGCTACAAATTGTTTGGTGTCTGAGGATAAGTTTTAGGTTGAGTATTTGTTCTGTGCAAGATCTACCTGGTCTAAATGCTGATTGATATTCTCCGATCCTTGGTTCTAGTTGTTGTTGAGCCCTATCGAGGAGACACTGGGAGAAAATTTTGTATGGCACTGACTGCAGTGAGATTCCCCTGTAATTATTAACACTTGCTGTGTCTCCCTTTTTGTGTGTAGGGTGGATTAACGCATTTTTCAAATCTTCTGGAATTTTTTCTGTTTGCTAAATGTCTTGGATAATTTTTGTGATCTCTTTTATAGTTTTTGATCCCGCTGATTTTAGAAGCTCTGCAGTGATTCCATCTTCACCAGCTGCTTTGTTGTTTTTGAGTCTTTTGATTTGCCTAAGAATTTTATTTTCATCAGGTGGTGATGAATTTGGATTTTGTTCTTTAGGTTTTGTGGTGCAAATCGTTGTATTTGTTCGGAACAATTTAAGAGTTTTTATAATAATTAAACGTAATTTTCATTACCTTTGTTATAAAGATGGAGGCGGTTGCACAAAGCATCACCTCATCGACTTGACGGCTGAAATTCTAGGACTAGTTAAAAATCGATTTGCAAATTAAAATGCCACTGATGTGCCGAGTCATATCTTGGTGGAAAACGCCTACAAGGGCCCCAGTGCAAAAAAAAAGGCGACCTTTTTTTTTTTAACTCTGCCAAGTTACTGGTAGGGGCCCACTGAGCTCTGGGGCCCTATGAGCTGGCTGCGCTTGGGGGTCCCCTGAGATGGGGGCCCCGGTGCACTGCACCGCCTAGCTCTATGGTAGCTACGCCCCTGTGACTGGTAAGTTTACCATTGTGTTTTCCTGCTTCCACATTTACAGTAAAACACAATGGTAAACTTACCAATCAACCATTAAAATAGGGTCTGCAGGTGGTTTCCATCAAAAAGCGACTTGGCAGACCAGTTTCATTTTAATATGCTAATCGAGATATTCTAATTGTGGAATTTCAGCAGTCAACTTGATGAAGTGATGGTCTGTGCAGCCGCCTCTTCCGGTCGATAATGTGTTTGTTGTTTTATGTATTATCAATTCTTGTTTTTGTTGATAGTATAGCCTTTGTACGAAAACTTGCCTTTTCTTAGGATAGGATAGTGTATCGAGGTCACACAAC
Organism: Vandiemenella viatica; assembly: GCA_031002005.1. Taxonomy (NCBI): domain Eukaryota; kingdom Metazoa; phylum Arthropoda; class Insecta; order Orthoptera; family Morabidae; genus Vandiemenella; species Vandiemenella viatica. The sequence continues at coordinate 4,393,839 of CM061918.1, read as the reverse complement.
AGTTCCCATTCTGATATTGGATAGACTCTCATATTAGGTGGGTCACGAAAATTTTTTAAATTAAAATTTGGTTGTGTACCAATAAAGTTTGGGGAACTGCTGTTATAGACTATTCTGTTGCGTTGAAGTCGCCTAGAGACCTGCTTAGGCATATAAACTCAACACTAAGTGACCTGTTCAAGTGGCGCTGCTACCGTCTAAGGCCTCGTATGCACTTGAGCACGCTCAGGCGAATGAGCCACTCATTCTTTTGAGCGCGCTCGTCTCTTAACAATTCAATTCCCGAAATGACTTTTGGAGGAGATAATGAGCCTTTTCAAAACTTTATGAGCATGTCAAGGATGGATTTCGAACATTTCCTGTGTCTAATTGAACCTCATATTAAGTAGCACTATACACATATGTTTGAGCCGATCCAACCTGGAAATAAATTTTGATGACTTTAAGATTCCTGCATTCGGGAGGTTCCTATACAAACCTGCAGCATATGTCAGAAGTACCCTACAGCATCAGCCGTTTTGTACCGGAAGTCTGTGATGATACTGTTCAATCGCTCCAAAATTATATTTATGTTGGTACCTATCTATTATTTTTATAGACTTTTATATATTAGGAGATTGATCCAAAATTTCAAGGGTTTCCAGGAGAAGGAAAAGAGGAAATGTAGTAACATATGGACGGAAGAAACGAGGAAACAGCAAAATGAGAGGATGAAGAACTATTGGAAGTCAAGAAAAGAAGCATCGAAATGAATGCACTTAGATGGCCGACATCAAAGAGAAGAAGAATATATTCAAAAATTGTTTTACGTTTTATATTTTTTTCTTTACGTCATCAATACCATGGTTTAGTATCTCGCTGATTTCAAGCCATGCATCCTCTCATTTACTTCTATTACATATAATGTTCCTATGAGCTTTCCCATAATAACTTCTTTGATGCATACCGTTTAATTGTTCTCGAGTAAGTGTCGCTGTCCCGCATGCTCGCGCTCATTGTAAAAACCGCCAAACTAGCGTCCACACTGAGCGCCTTGGCTCTCCTATGAGCATTTTGAAATACCGACACTCGATCGGCTCAGCCCGGGCGTGCTCTGGCGTCCACACTTGATCGGCTCGCTTCACTGAGCGGCTGAGAGTGGATACGAGGCCTGAGGTGTTTGTCGGTTGCAGATGTCGGCGTTGCGCGGCGCGTTCCTGCTGGCGGTGCTGTCCGCCGCCCTGGCGATGCCCGAGCTGGCCCCCTACGGCGCCAACCCGCCGCCCCCCGTGTCGCCGCTGGAGGCGTACCCGTCGCCCGAGCCCGCCTACACGCTGCAGACGGGGTACGAGGGCTACCTGGTGCCCGTCGAGCAGTCCCTCAACACGCTGCTGCCGCCCGTCGTCAGCGGGCCGCTGCGGCCGCTGGTGCTCGCGCTGCTGCCCAAGCTGGGCCTCAAGCTGATCGGCTCCGTCGGCATCTGGATGCTCGGCTTCACGCTGGTCGTGCTGGTCGGCGGGGGCTTCACCGTCGCCGTGTGTACCTTCACGCCTCTCTGCACCCTCACCCTCCTCGGCTTCCCGTTCGGCAGGGCCGCCAAGGAGGGCGGAGACACCTCCGTCAGGTCGCTCATCAGCTCGGAGAAGCTGAGCGAGGCGGCGGCCTTCGTGGCGGACGCCATCGACAAGTACAGCAGGATGCAGCAGCAGCCGCAGCAGAAAGCCAGGAAGGCCAAGTCCGTACCCGCGAAGACCAACTCGCTCGACAAACAGGAGGGCGACAAGCAGTGACACGAACCTGACACCGAACGGGGTACTACCGTACATCTCAACTTTATCCAGAATCGGCACCTATTATGATCAACTGGTACATTTGTCACCACTTATTTCCACTTCTCTTACCAGTGACCAGCCGATTCGTCAGTTATTTCTGCTTTACCGCTATCTCCCATCTCTTCTATTCACAGCACAATCCTAAATCATTGAAATTTTTTTTTCATCAGCATTTATGCCAATTCCTCAACCGCTATCTTCTCAGCCCTTATATCATCATTTCAAGTGGCACTAGATGTTCTCACTTTTACAGATAATTTTTTATGTAACAGCACAGCCCATGAAGTACAAGGGAACAAATGGAAAAATCGATAACACCATTTTCTCTTGATCTATATACAAATTTCAATGACATTTTATTTTTATATAGATGAAGTGTCCCCATAAATGAAATAGATTCCTTGTAAATCATGCCACAAGTCTAGTCACAGTAATAATCCTATCAAACACTACATAACAGCTGTAATGTTTTAGTGTAGCTACTTTTATGTGATCAAAGGACGGATTTCGACAATATTACTGTTCCTATTTGTTCGACGACTACATATGAGCGTATATACAAGTTTGAGACAGGTCAATTCACAGAACTCAAATAACATGTCGGTTAGACTAAATCTTTTACTATTGTTGTAAGAAACATGAACAATATTCATGTGGAGTGTTGTAGGTAACAGCAAGATTGAGAAATCACATTTATAAGCAAACTGATTTCCATTTTACAGTTCAACTTTTCAAATGGTTACGAGAAACTGCAGTTTTGTGGCCCCGTTATCATGTGTAACAGTTTTATTCAGTAGAAAAATTAGCATTTCTGATAATATTCCTGCCGAAATGTCTTATATTCCTATGAAAGATTGTTGTTATTTTCACCATGTTGAATTTATAAGCAGATACAAGAGAGACTTTCATTGGTGCAAGCATATCAGAAGTTCAAATGGCAGAATAATTTGTGACAATGGAAGCAATATTTGATGGTCTATGGGGGATGGAGCAGCTCTTGAAATCAAAATACTTGGTAATGGTCGGTGGTGCCATTTCATCAGAATGTAGCTGCACTAACACCAGCTAGTTTGACACAATGCTAATTAACATCATCTGTGTCCAAAAATAATTAAATTAATTTAAAGCTATTTCTGTGTAACCATTGTATACAAGCACAGAATTTGTCTGCAACATAAAACAAAAAAATATTTATATTAATTTATGTTTTATTTATTGTTTATAAACATCTGTAAATATTAATTTATAATAAAAGTAAAAAATTATTTTGCTATCCAGCATGTTTTGTTTCCTTGTAATAATAAAATAAATTAATATAATACCCAGTAGTCACCATCCTGTCATCATATAAAGTTATTTATTTTCATATCCTTGTTTTTACCAAACAATTCAAAATATACATTTTGTAAATTTAATCAGCTGTCTTTCAACCACAAAATTATTAGGAATTATTATTTTCAGAATTATTGGAAAAGTGTATTATATTTATCCTTTGAAATGCTGTTAGAAATTTATACAGTTCATCTGCACATTCAGACTGAGTGTGGTTGGTGACTGGTAACACGCTGTCGTCACCTCCAGGAGGATCTGGATTCAAATTCCTGTCCAGCTATCGATATTTCGGTTTTACACGGTTTCCTAAAATCACTCCAGGCAATTGCCAGGATGGTTCGTTCAAAATATCATTGCCAAATTCCTTCACATTCTTTGTCCTCAGTCCTAATGACCTCTTTGCTGATGATAAATAAAACCAGAAGCAAAAAGTAATCTTCATTTAAAAATATCATAATGTCGAAACAATTCTTTGGAAGAAGATCTACGACAACTAAGCTCTACCTCTACATTAACTTCATACTTAATGCACTGAATAAAGGTGAGGATGTGATCTCCCTATATACCGACTTCAGCAAGGCCTTTGACATGGTTAACAATGATAGTCTAGTTAGTAAGTTAAGTTGCTATCGGATATGATCCAAAGCCTTGGACTGGCTTCGCTCTTATTTATCAGACAGTACGAGTGAATAGTCATATGTTGAATGAGTACACTGTTACCTTGGTGTACCACAAGGTTCCCATCTAGGGCCTATCCTATTTAGCATATTCATAAATGACATTGGTGAAAAATTTAAGCCTGAGTATCTGCTATATTCTAATGATATGAAGATCTTCAGAGCAATATACAGTGACCATGGCAGTGATATTCTACAATGAGACATTAACGAAACAGGTGTACTCCTTATGTTTTCATTCAGTGATGTCATAGGGCATAATTTTTTGGGGAAACTCTTCACAAAGTAAAAAAAAGTTTTCACAGAACAGAAAAGAGCTATTAGGATGCTGTGTAGTGTAAAACCAAGAACTTCTTGCAGGCAACTCTTTAAAAAATCTCAGTATTCTTACAATGACTTCACAGTATATATATTCTATAATGTACTTTGTCATAGAAAATTTTAATCTGTTTACATCTAATTAACAGGTACACAAATTCAATACAAGAAACAGAAATAACTTGCACAAAAACAAACATCTCTGTTATTAGTACAAAGAGAAGTTAATTATTCTGGCATACATCTGATTAATAAGCCTCCCAAGAGTATAAAACAGTTTGCAGATAATAAAGATATAGTTAAAGAAAAACTGAGAAATTATCATATCGGCAACTCCTTCTCCATTCAAGAATTTGAACAAAATAATTAATTGTATTCAATATTACCTTTTGCAAAACTCAGTTGTAAAAATTAATGTTTATTTTAATTCTCTTTATTTGTCTTTGTAACATATGATTGTTTTCACTATGATTATGACTAATATTGTATGTATGTGTATTAACCATGACACGTATCACATCCCAGAGGTCCTTCCTCAGCAGGGATCCATGAAACAAGATTGATAAATAAATAAATTTGAGTCAGGTAAGTAAGTTGTACCTTAACATAAAAAAATGTGCTATCATGGTGTTTTCCCGACGTCACAATCTGCTGCCTGTTAACTACTCATTATATGGTGGAAATAGTTAACTCAATTAAAGACTTGGGAGTGTTGATTGATGATGGGCTTACTTTCTCTGATCATATTAACTACATAACTCTGCGAGCATTTCGTGTCCTGAGATTCATATGTAGATCTGGGAAAGAATTCAAAAACGTTAATACACTGTTCCGACTTTTCTCTGCCTTTGTCAAACCACTACTGGAATATGGCAGTATTGTCTGGTCACCATTTACATATCAAAAAAATCAGCTGTGCTGAAAAAATTCAGTGTAAGTTCTGTAAGTTCCTGTTACACTACCTTCATGATGGAAACATTACAGAAGTGTGTGATGTGTATCTCTATTACAACATTAACAGCCTACGAAGTCAGAGGTGATTTATGGACCTATGCTTCTTCTACAAAGTTGTCAATGGACTTATCGATTCACCAGAAATACTCGAGAAATTCCAATTTAATTGCTCTAGGGTAGATCTTCGAACAAGAGGACTGCTGGATGGTGTATAACGCAACAAAATGTATGTTGCTTTTGGACCATATCATAGAATAGTACGTCTGGTTAACTTACATGCTACCAACATCAACTTCTTTGGACGATCTCATGCTGGACTAATCTCTAACATTTTTGAGACTTTATGAGTTATATAATCATATACAGTACATACCATATATGTTGATGTTAAGTGTTATTTCTTTATGTAAAAAGCCGATTGGCATACAAATAAATAAATAAACATATTCAGAGAATCATATTTTTCCAAACACTCAAGTTAATTATAAAATAAACTGAGAACTATGTTACAAAAAATGGAAACTTTTAATAATGTCCTCCAACAGTAAAAATGGCAACATAAACAGGTGGTATACTGGGTTTGAAGTTATTGTGGGTAGCACGTTACCAAATACCTTCAGCTTTAAGCCATGCACTAAGCATATCAGCTCACATTGTGGGGTGGATGCTCTATAACAACTTATTAATATCTTCTGCAGCACACTTGTTGGTAAAATTTTCTTACTATCAATACAAGCAGCAGTAACACAATTATACCAAGTGAGAAATAATAAAATTAATATTCTTTTAATTTATACTCTGTACAGATTCGGGTGTCGAGCATAATGTTTCGACAGCTGGCTCCACTGTCTTGATCAGGTGTCAGATAGCTTCTAGATGCTACAAGCTTGCTACGACTGTCTACACTGGCTTACCCTTATGTCATACTTCCTTAAATACCCTCAAAAATGGTGCACAAAAACTAGGTTCAATACAACGCTCCCTAAAAACTCAGATACGCCGGCAGTCTGCAATGCTGGCAGGCTTGTTCTGATTGGTGACAAGCGCGGGCTTAATCCAAAGCCCACTGCGGCGGAGTGGTATCATTTGCACCTTTTAAGCCCTGTTGTGTTGATCTGCCACGTTGTTGTCAGAGATTCCTAATGATTGGCCTTTAGGCTTTGCTCAGGTATTCCCAATTGATACTGTTATCATTCAGCCAGATTTTCAAAACCTCGCTTATGACCGAGTCCCAAAAGGAAGAGACCCTAGTCAGCATCACCATATTATTGAACTCCATCCTGTGGTTTTCATCAAAGGCATGCTCAGCTTTTGTGGACTTTTCTATTTGCATCAACTTTAGGTGTCGTTTATGCTCGGTAAGGTGCTCTTTGATTGTAGTGATGGACTGACCAATATAGACTTTGCCATATTCCCACAGTATGGAATAAATCTCACCTTCTTAAGCCTATGTCATCTTTTGCCAGACACAACATATCACATATCTTGGTGGGGGGCTGGAAGATACTTTTTATCCCATACCATGCTAGAAGACTTCCGGTTTTCTGAGGGTTTATAACAAAGTACGATATGGGTCTAAGCCTGTCTAGGCAGTCACAGCCAGCTTGCAACATCTAGAAGCTATCTGACACCTGACGACAACAGCAGAGTCAGCTGTTGAAACATGACACATGAAATATGACACCGTCCAGATGGACACCCAAGAAGATTATATTTCATCAGTAAACTGGGAAAGTCTGCACTCAAGTATACAGATTATTTAAATTTATTGAATTTATGTACCTCTGCTGATACAGGACTTACTGACATTAGACCTGTTTAAACAGAAAGAAAAAATAATTTCAAAAGTGTGCTAGGCTGTGCCCATGGAATCTGAGATTTGTACTGTTAATTCACAGATAAACTATCAAATAAATACTGGCTGAACAGGTTAAGGCAGACGAGCATTGACTGAACACTGCTCAGTTTCTACCTGAACTCATGACTTTAAGAGGTCACATCAGTATAATGATTTTCTTATTTTCAGTTTGGCACTGAGCTATACACAAGACGCATACTGTTGAGGTTTTTAAACCATACACAGATGCAGTAACCGCTTAACGGTCCTTCCACTGCTACTATATTTATGATTAAAATAGATGTATGTAGAATTAAATATTAATACTATTTTGTAATTTTTATAAAAAAAAATTATTTCAGCAATCAGGAATCTCGGTCGCTTGGTGTGGCATGGGAAGGCTCTGATTAGTGGAGCACTGTCTAAGAACAGTTTAGTCGCTGTCTTCCTGTTGACATGCGTGGTGTGAATATTGTCTTTTAAATCTTTCTCTATTGCCTGTTTGGTGATCTAAATCATCTTTTATTGTTTGTTTTATCTCAACATGTAAACCTACAGAATTCTTTCATATTATAATCAAGTCTTTTGAGTTTTTAATTCCATGGGATTTTGCCGAGGGTGTTTGGTTACAACAACAAAAATTGTTCATGCGGGCATCACTTACTAAACTCATTCACCTCAGTCTCCGAAATGATTCAGAAAGCACGTTTCGAACTTTCAATTCTTTGGTAGGTTATCCTCGTATATTTTATCGTCATTATATTATTCAATATTTTGCATTAAAAGTTTATTATTTTAATAATAAGTAATCGATATATATTTATACATATATATATATATAAGGTCCCGCACCACAGTTACAGCCTAGGGGCACTGAGTGTCATCTGGCATTGATTAGGAGCAGTCCTGTATTTTCCGCTGTCTGTCCTTCAGAATTTATATTGTAAGCAGTGCTTCAATCAAGTCTGAGAACATCATTTGCTTCTACCTTTTCTTGAAACTACCACTAACTAGAAAAGTGTTTGTGTTTGTCAATGACCCACAGGCTTACTTCTCTGCCATGGTGCTGCCTGGCATGTGTACACACAGATTCCTTTATTTTTGTGTGTATATAAACTGTGGTATAAACACCTTTATAGAATCATAAGTTGAAAACATTACTCACTGTACAGATTTAAACTGTGAGAAAGGTCTGGATCTTTATATATAAAATCCACTGTTCTTGAGTATACCACATCATCCCTGATGAACCACTGGCTTACTGAGGCTGCAGCTTTCTCTCAATCGAAATACTCATGCCGTGTGTGGTATGTAGCCTTTTCCCCTATCAATTTCAGAAAATATTATATACCATTTTCTCTTAACAGACTATCGTTAAAATAATTGCGTACATAATGAACACATCTGATATTTGTGTTATTTTATTTTCTATAACTATAAATATTCTGAATGAAATGTTGACACCAGTCACTCTTGCCAAATGATAAATTATTGGGAAAACCTCATTCTCAGCTACAGTCAGAGGTCCTTTTCTTCTTCTGGTGTTACTAAAAATATCTTTCCCTCATTTATTATTGTTCATCTATATCTATAAAATGAAAACTGGATATATTGGTCTTATAAAAACTCGGAAACTATGGAGCAGATTTCGATGGGGTTTTCACCATTTTAAAGCTGGGAATCTCAATTCAGTTGTTTAGCATGTCTTATGTTTCAACGTTAAATAGCGCAGGAGCATTAAATGAAATTCTGAATGTATGGTGACAAATCACAAAGATGGAAGGATTAGATGTTGCATACTTTGCACACAACACACAACCACAATTTCTCTGACCTTGCCTTTAATGAAAGCAATAAGTTAACTTTACAATAATAACTATTCTGTACACTAAACAAAACATGAAGTATTGTTTCCTTTCATTCATGATATTCAACTTTTAAACACCATAGATAGCCATAAAAACAACATATTTTCTTTATCCACGATGTTTCGTAGTGGGCCTGCAACTACAATGTCTCTGGCCATTTGCATTAGTCTTCTGTCCACAATAAAACTATTTATTTACAATATTATTATTCTGGATTCACTTTTGATATTTGTATAAAAGGCTGAATCTGCGGAGTTAAAATATCTGGCATTTCGAGCAAATAGTATATCCATTCACTTCGCAAATTGAATCAAATGTGAGTTTCTAACACAATCCAGCGTTGTTCAGTAATGTAGTAATGCAATTACTTAACCAAATTAACGATGCTTGATATAGATGAATCTTTTCAGACGAATGAAAACAGCGTACATGCAAATAATTTCAACTGATCCATTTCTTGGTAGGCAACGAGTGAATCTAGGTTTGCTTTAATTCTGAACAAAGTTGGCGCGAATTTTATGAAACTTTGTACAAATGTTTCTCACTGTAGGAATAAAAATAGGGTACTGGTAAATCTACACCAACTATACCGGGCAGCACTGGGAACTCCACTAGTTAATTGATAAAATAAAACAATCTATACCTGTCACATAAAAAAACTAAGAAGAACTGTTTTCTTTTGCAGCAGTTCAGTCAATTTTCTTTCTACATTGCCAAGGGACGATTCTTTGATCTGTTTAAAAGATTTCTATAACTTACTGGACAATAAAACTTGTTAGAAAAACATTTTCAATAAGCCTTGTAAAGTTCATCCTACAGCACTACTTCACACCACACTTTGAACTTGGAAATAACACTTCAATGATCACTATAATTAAAGTTCCCTTGAAGTTCACTTGATAAAACAAAGAGTTGTCACATACGGGCGATCCTGATCAGAACAGCTTTGTTTCAAACCATCAAAACAATCTGTACTGTCAGTGCCCTGGAAAATCCTGCATGACACCTGTAAGCACTTCTGAGTCTAGGTAAGGCACGTCTCATGTTTTTCAAATCGTAATGTCAGTTAGTTGAATGCGTTATAGCATATCTAAATTACAGATGGAGATAACTAAATGACAGAAATAAATATACCTTATTTTAACTGTGACAAATAATATTAATGAAATGCTATGTGGTTTCACTCCAAACCTTCATCCCCCCTCCTCCACGTAGTGCAGTGTTGATTTCTACCAAACCCATTCCCCCCCCCCCCCCTTTCTATACCGAGTTATGCAGTTTATGGACAATCCCTAAGTCACTTTATATATATATATATATTTCTGTTAAGGAAACAATTGTGTTCTGCTATACAATTTCTGTGTAAACATTTTGCTCACAAAATTTTTGTGTGAGCTAAGATCGCATTACTGTTAGAAAGCTCGACCACATACCTCAGAGATATAGATATGCTGTGTGTGTGTTTTTTTCCCCCCCAGCTTAGTTGTACTCTGATGAGGTCTGCGACAGTTCAGATTCCAGGAAGAGATAGTTTTATGTGTTTACATTGAAGTAGAGGGCTGCAAGATAGCATACATCAGTTGAAATCATGAATGTAATGCTAGAAATGAGCCAGTTATAATTTCAACCTACTACAAACCACTAACATTATTAATTATCACATTTTATTTGCAAAATTTTCAAACGGGTTATATACTTCGATTCATGTAGGTAGGACTCGAAAATGTGGCATGGTGGTTGTACACACACTACAGCCTACTGCATGATTAGGCAGAGTGTGGAGGTGGATGAGGTGTTGGGGTAAACTATTGTGAATATGAAATATGTTTAACAGATTGAATGAAAAATCTAGATTCATATTTTCTTCTAAATAGACATTAGTGCATTCATTTTTTGGTATGTACTTTCAGAATTTGTAGGAATATTTATCAGTGGGGTTAAGTAACTGATGAATGCTTATTTATGAGGGTTGTCCATAAGATGTGGTTCCCAACACACTGCAGTCATGATCTGGCAACACTGACATGTAGCGTGGTTCCCCCTCTCCCAGACATCCTCAAAACGTTCTGCAGGCCTACTACATATCAAAAAAATATTTTAAATTCGGGAATAAACTCTATAATAAAATACCAGAAGAAGTAAAAAATGCTTCCTGTAGCTCATTTAAAATAAAACTAAAGGCATTTCTAGTGAGGCACAGTTTTTACTCTATTAGTGAATATATGGACTCTTAAAAAATGGGTTTTAGAATTTCTTCAAATTTTGTTTTCACAAACTATTGTATTGTTAAATTCTCTTCATGTACACTTGTTTTGTCATTGTATTATCAATCATGTATATAAGTCCCATCATCTCATAATAATATGTAACAACTTATCATGAAAATGACTTATCCAATGTGAAATGTGCACCTGTACTATAAATTGACTGAATGGATCAATAAAAATTCTAATCTAATCTAACCCCCCCCCCCCCCTGGTGAACTGTTTGCGATGCTCAGTCTTGGCTGAGCAGCACTTAGAGATGGAGCTCCCACTCACTTCACCTGCCAAGTGCAAATTATGCTATGTAACTCATTTTTTGTGTGTGCAAAAAACACGGTACCTGATGACATTCATTCCCAATTGTGTGAAGTCTATGGAGAAAACTGTACGAGCATACAGCACGTGTGCAAATGGTGCAGAAAATTCAAAGATGGACCTAGAGATGTCCGTGACATACAGCATTCCAGACGGCCGTCAGTTTCGGATGAAACGATTGCGAAAGTGGAAGAAGAAATGCTAAAAGATTGAAGGGTTCAGGAGCTCTGTAGATGTTGGCAAGACTACCATTCGCAAAATTTTGACAGACCATAAAGGTTATGCCAAGGTTTGTGCAAAATGGGTCCCAAGAATGTTTATGGAAGACCATAAATAGTAACGTGTTGAAGTGGCTCACGAGTTTCTTCAAGCCTATGAAACTGATGGTAGGGACGACACCTGGGTCCACTACGTGACACTAGAAACAAAGGAACAATCCTGTCAGGGAAAATACCCAGAGTCACCGAAGCCACAGAAGTTCAAGCAAACACTATCTGCTAACAAAGTGACGGCGAGCATGTATTGGGACAGGACGGGGTTATTGCTGAGTGAATTCATACCTGCCGGTACAACAATTGACACCACAACACTAGTACAACAAACGGAAAAGATGAGATGAAGGCATATATTGTTGTAATGATCAAAGGGTAACAGACTAGAGGGGACAACAACCGAATTAAAATGGCTGGAATGAAACCTTTCAGCACAACCAGACAAGATAAAATCAGAAACGAATCAGTCAAACTTCAACTAGCACTTAAAAAAAGCATTCTAGCTAGACATATTAGTAAAAACTAGGTTGAAATGGATTTGATTGTATGATAATCAATGAGGGTGACAAGGGTGTTGCCTATCACCACTTTTATTCAGCTTATATATAAACAAAATCATTAGTGACTGGCAACACAAACGCCACAGCAGAATCAAAACAGACCAACCTGGACACATTAGTGTTTGTAGATGACAGGAATAATAAATAGCACCTGCAGATCATCTGTTGTTCAATGGCACACAAGAATCAAGCTATACAACATCCTGGATAAACCTACATCATTATACAGTAGCAAGGCCTGGATACTCCGCAAAGGTGATGAGCGGAGGCTAAAGGGGTCTGCAATGTGATTCATGAGGAGAACAGCTGCCTATGCATTAGGAGACAGAAAGTCAAACCAGTCCTCCAAACTGTACAAATCAACAGAACATTTAGGACAGACCATGTACTAAGAATGAAGATCCCACGGAAAATTCTCAAATACCATCCCAGAGGCAGGAGAGATGTAGGAAGACCACCAAGAAGATAGATTGAGACTGCAACAGGCCTCCAGGCTTAACAATGGATATAGCAAGAAGAAGAGAAAGATATCCTAATGTCGCCAGATAGAGTAGCCGAGGCATTAATTGTTACTGTATGGCATTTTCCACACAGTTTCTTAGTTAATTAATTGTTAATAAGTAACACTAATACAACTGTTTTCTATCTGTTTAATAATGTCCACAAGCATTTCACCTCTGAGGCTTCATCAGCGACAAATCTGTATTGAAAGTTACACTTAGTTTACAATGTATTAAATAATATTTGATCTAATCTTGAAATTGTAACATTTACTGGTGGTTTACTACTTACTATATATATCAGTATTGTTCAGGTTGGTAGCTGCAAACACACTTTTTCTAAAAATAATGTTATCACTGTTTCTGAGCAACATGCTTTATGTTAATTGCAGAAGCTGACTAACTACTCACTGGGGGAAAAAAATTGTTTGTTTTTTGCATATCTTGTTTTGAGGTATGAACTTCTACAGTTGCCGAAGATGCCTGTTTGAAATGCCTAGCAGGGCAATTAAAAAAAAAAAGGTTGCACTGGTATTATTTAATGGCCTGCAGCAACACTGCATTGGTTCAGCTTTGCCAAGCATTCCGACAGGCCTCTACAATAGTGCAAACACAGTGTTCCCAATATTTGTTGGCATTACCCAGAGGCTGTCATACTACTCTTGTAATATTCAAAATTAGCAGATACATCCTACGTAAAACTGTTTTCTGCTGATGATAAATTGTTTACATTAAATTTTAGTAAGGTTCATTGTTGAAATCATTTATGTAATTGTTTTCTTCAAACAAGCAAGGTAAATGCTTTCTATCAAGTTGGATAGAAAATTAATAGCTATTGGTTCTGAAATGTAGATTGTAGCACTGAAGGGGGAAAAAAGTGCATATATAAGTAAGATGATCAGGAACATCAGTGTTCTGAAACAGTGCAGTATACATCAGTCAATTATCTTAATTAACTTTACAGCTAATCAACTATGATGTCATTAGAACCGGGAGAGGACTACAAGCAAGGAACACAAAAAAAAAAAAATTATCGATACATAGTGTTTATGAAAACATAATTCCAACATTTGGCTGTACTGACTTTGGGGTAAATGAAATGAGAATCATTACCACTTTTTTCTGTTGCAGGATTCATTTTACATCCTGCACAAACCTTCCGAGAAAATATGTGGTAACTGGCAACAGGTCTGTAATTGGAGTTCCACGGTGATGAAAACTGCAATGACGGTATATAAATCGGACAATGCTTCCGGTCAAGATCACTTTGTGCCTTTTATCTACTCTCCCAGTTTCTCCTCCACCAAGCATTTCTCTTGTGAAAAATTCATGCCATTCGTAGAGTCAGAGTAAATATGTATCACTAGATTTTTGTTTCTCTAGGATCTCAATAACATTTGGATGGCTTTTCAATCTAGATATCTTCAGAGCTGTCATCCCGTCATTATTCATTAAGTCTGAGTTGGCCTCCGCTTCTAAGAGTATTCTCGCCAAGGCTGACCTACACGAGTCATCTATGTGCCCACTAGCCATTAGCATAAGTGGAGTCTGGCCATCTTCATCCCGGTCATCTGGTGACAGGGAGAGTTCCTCCAACAGATGCTTCGAATACTTCCTGCAGTAGTCGCCTACAGAGTAGTGGAGAACGGTTCTACCTTCTCTGTCACAATCGTCTATTTGACCCCCTCGGTCTAAGACGTAGTGGAGTAGTTCAGTATTGCCACTCCGTGCTGAATAGTGGACCCCACTCCTACCATCCTCGACATGCCTCACAGCTGGCTCAGCTCCAGCAGAGATTAACTGTTTCATTATCTGTAATCAAATAAGTGTAACAGATTAGTAATTTTTTTGAACATAATTGTGACATAATTTTATCTACATATGTACAAAATTAAAGGCACTGGATGGATGTGCTACAGAGATTAAGGAAGCAATATATCATGCATGCTGTATTCTCACATATAGTGCTGAAACCTGTAAATTGAAGATCAGGATATCTACAGGATCAAGCGAGTGAAATTAAATTTCTAAGAAGCTCAACTACAGTTATGTGAAACACTGTACAATTTTAAGCATATGTGACCAATGAGAAATGTATATCTGTATATACCATAATTTTCATGTTTAAATTGTAACATAGAACAAATGTAATTACTTGTATAAACACCCAACAGACAGAACCGCTGAAAATGCTTCAGAGAATGAAGTGAAATGCGTTTGGGAAATAAAACAAAAATTCAATTGCATTGGCGTGGCAATTAAACATAAAAAATGGATCCTATCGCAATTGAGGAAATGGCTCACAATATCCAGACGTTTATAAAAAATGAAACTATGGAAAAAGGAAGCAGCTTCCAGGCAAAATAAATATTAAAGGAAAGGGAAATTAACCCATCACATACCAAAGATGCCGATTGCTACAAAAAAACATGTAAGGCGGACACACAAATACAATATTTCGGTATTAACCTTCTTCATGTAATAGAGAATGAGTCATTTGGTTCCAGACATGTGTGCACACAGGACGTCACCCCATGACTGGCTAGGTAGTGGGAGAAATAGTGGGGGAATTGCTAAGGAGTAGACTATCGACACATCGGCAATGTCTGACATATCATCTTGCAGGCGATGTTAAAATGAATACGTATAACAAAGGGTACCTGGTATTTATGTGAAAAATTATTACTGTAACTACCGATAAAATCCTACCACTTAACTCATCACTTTTAATATAATTTCTTTTTCCCCCCCTACTTACATATTTTAACTAGTAATAATTTTTAACTTCAATGATACTATTTGTTATACGTATTCATCGTATCATCGCCTGCTATATATTTTCTCAGACATTGCCGATATATCAATAGTCCACTCCTTAGCAACTTCCTCATCAATTTTTTCACTACCCAGCCAGTCTGGGGTGACGTTCTGTGTGCACACATGTCCGGAACCAAATGGCTTGTTCTCTCTTATGTGAAGAAGGTTAATACCGAAATACAGTATTTGTGTGTCCAGCTTATGCGTTTTCTTTCATCTCAACCATCGTCTTTGGTATGTGATGGGTTAATTTCCTTTTCCTTTAGTAATATATAAAAAAAGTAGATATAGGACAATCAGTGAATGTAGCTATGAAAGTAGGCAGAAAACTAAAAGAATTTATCCTGAGATTGATATCAATGTATCAGGTTGCTTCTTCATTTATAACTACCTACATACATCAGGATTTAACTGTAGCATCATATGTCATGAGCTTTCATGCAATGAAAACAATGAAGGATAAGGAGAGCAGACCTATTACATCACAAAATTAAACAAATAAAAGCAGGAGGGCAGTGACAAAAAAAAAAAGGGACAAACACATTTCACAATATTTCAGTTTTAAAACATTGTTCCTGTATAGAGACGGGAGGGAGGTGTGAGCTCACTGGAACCCCATAATGTGTGTTCAGAAAGTGTTTATTATTCATAATTTAACTGCGATGGAGCTAACGCTCCGGTGGCAATTCCACTAATCATCCCTTTTTATATATATTTTTTTAAATTTTGTTTTATAATTGGAATGTTAAATTCATTCATAATTTACTATTCTGATTTACATATATTAATTTTAAATTTCTTAAGAATTTATGGAAAATTATTCATCACTATATTTGGTAATTTATTTCAATCCCTGACACCGTAACCAACAAACAAAAATTTCCCCATTCCCTTAAGCATGAAATCGAGCGCAAGCTTGTGGTGATGGTCATCTTTACCTTTCCATGCATTATTCATAATTCTTTAACCAATATCCTTACAAACTCCATCACCAACATATGCCCTGTACATTCCCAGCACTCTCTTCACTTTCCTCCAATGAGTCCCAACACAGCTCCCTTATATCAGTTACTGAATGGGTGCTGTGATAATTTTGACCAACAAATCTAGCTGCTATGTTAATGGAGACTTTCCCGGCATATTGATGCAATGAATTGTTCATGGGAGTTTAGCCGGATAGTGTTGAAAAACGACGACAATTCGACAACCAGCTCGGTTGTCTTCATCAGGTCTACTAATTCAGATATCTGAATTAGTAGACCTGACAAAGACAGTTGTCGAAACGTCGTCATGTTTGATGCTGCCTTCAGCTGTGGGAAGTGATGGGTCTACTTTCCATCTTTATTTTGTCAATGATAGTTAGAAACAATCAGTAAATAATAGTTACAGGTATTATTGTCGATTGCATGCAGACTGGTGAACATGGAATAAATAATAAATAAGCAAGCCACGAAGCTGAACAGACCTCTGTGTCACCTCCCTGGGTCGCCATGCCGAGGAGTCTGTTACGGTAGCCCTGACTCAGCCACTCTAGTGAGTCTGGCTCAGATTGCAGCAACATGGAAGAAACCTGCACAACAGAGGCAACATTAACAATTATAGTCAATCGAAAATTAAACAATGAGATGTCAAATACGGAAAAAAAGGTTGTCAAAATCTGTAGAGCAAAACTAAATACAAATTCTCACCTTTAAGCGTATAGTGTAAGGGGCGAAACCGCATACCGGGATTTAGTATCGGCTCATGTTCCTTAACTAGCAGTTCTCTTAAAATGAAAAGTTCTCTGACGAAAATGTTCTGACTGAATTTTATAATTTGCCTACTTGGAATCTCAACTGAAATGCTTTACAGCCACCACGAAGCTTTATAACCCAAAGCTGAGGAAAGGTTTTAATGTGAAATCACAACAGTTCACTTCAAGAAAAATTTTAAATTTATTTTCAAAGTTACATTTACTAAAATAATGCATTAAACAGTTCAGCAGGCTATCGAACACTCGTTTCGAGAAAATTGTAGGTTGTGGAGAGAAATAATACCAAATGTAAAGCCCTTTTGTAAAATTTATCAGTTCATGTTAACCGTCGCTGCTACACTATCGTACCGAAATCTCATCATGGCCCACATTGAGTGCAAGTTTTCACCAACCGGCTTCCCGCTCCAACAAAAACTATCGCAGATTACCTTCACATAACGCTCCCGAGGTAAAGACAAGACGAAACCGAAAAGACTACATATTACGAAGTTAATACTTTGAACATCACTAAGAAAATCATGCTCAGAGTTGCGCGATTACTTTCCGGCGTACGAGTGAGACAATGTGAACTTACTGCACTAGGGCGTGTCGAATTTTTCGACTTCCTTTTTCAAAAAATGAGGGGAGTCAAAAAGTTGTGTTTTGGTTAGCTATTCACAAATATATTTACATGAACTGGCAATTACATTGGTTTGCTTGGTAAATAGCTACTTCAATTTCGTGATATTTCCCCGTTTCATGTAAAAGTCGCAGCAAACTGTCTTCACTCAAAAAGTGCTTTCTTATCATTATTTTGTTTTTACTTCTGCTCTAAGGTTAAGAATATACTTATACAAGACTATAATATCTGTAAAAAAAATAAATTATTTCACTCGGAAAAGTTTTTAAAATGAGCAATACTCATTTGCAGCTGAGTGTATTTTTATTAATATCATACAAATAGTGACATTTTCTGTATCTTCTTTTTCCAGTAATGAATAATTTCTTCCACTTGTAATATATAAAAGTTCGTAACCATGGATAATAAAAGGAAGTCAAGACTGCCAGTCACATGAGTAATTTAATTGGAACTGGTCGAGAAATGCTGCCTTCCGAACTACCAACTCTGCGTGATGTTCTAAGATATGGGCTTCTACTAAGAAAGCAGAGTAGAGAGAATATCAGAAATTACCCAGCAGCCAATCTTGCAAAGGATATTTATCTAAAAGTGATTGAACAGTGGGAACGAGCAAACAGCTCTTTTGTGGTACCAATTTTAAATTTGAGAGTCACAGTCCTGAAGAAAATAGTAGAAAATTGGGAAAATGCCAAAAATATTTCACTTGGAAGAGGGAAACTGGAAGTGAAAGAGGCTTTCATAGCAACGTTAGACAAGCTCTTTGACATCCTCAATTTCAAGTGTGAGACCAAGCTATGTTCAGAATTTGAGAGTGGATGTCCAGGTGCTGCTGATTGTAAACATGAAGTGCACATATCCTGCTCTTGTTCTAAGTATATGAAGATCCCTGTCAAAGAATTAGTATTTATTAAGAGTCAAAGAGTGAAGGTTGGATCTGTTGGACAGCATCAAATTGGATTACCAGATCTACCTGAGCACAGAAGATAAATTAAAAAGCAGAAGAGGCAAGAAGAAGAATTTCTGAATATGAACAAATAAGGAAGGAAGAGTTAACATTTCAAACAAATTAAGTTTTTTCTCCGACGAAAATGAACAGCTAACTGACTTTACAGATGAGCTATCTGAAGATCCTTTGCAAATTCCATGTGATGAGTCAGATGTGCCTTCTAATTCAAGTACAAGTCAGTATAATACATTACAATTGCGCAATGTTGCATTGCAAAGTATTAGGCATGGTGTTGGTCTGCGTGCTGCAGCTGCCATAATAACAGCTGCATTTTTGGATGCTGGATTAATAACTGAAAGAGACAGGAGACTTGTGGTTGATGAAAATAAAGTAAAAAGGGTGTAAGAAAAAGTTATGAAATCACTTGATGAAGAGTTCCATGTTCAACGCTGGACAGGCAATATTGAATGTATCTTCTTTGATGGACACCAAGATTCCACTCAAATTCCGTTGCAAGCTGATGACTCAAGTCATCAGTTTCCAGGTATAGTGTAAGAAGAGCATTACACTGTTTGCAGTGAGCCAGGTGGAAGTTACCTTTGCCATTTTACTCCAGACAAAGACTTAACGAAAAGGAAACCTGCTGAAGTTATTTCTAACCATCTTGTAGATTTTTTTTAAAGAAATACAGCATTGATAAAAGTTTGCAGGCCATTGGTGGTGACTCAACGAATGTTAACACTGGATGGAAAGGAGGAGTCATGCATTGGATTGAGATAAAGCTGAATCATAAACTCATCTGGTTGGTTTGCGCTCTTCATACTAATGAGATACCTTTGCGGCATTTGATCACAGAGTTGGATGGAAAAACTTTGTCTAACAACAAGTGGAGTGGTAAGATAGGCAATATGCTTGATGCTGCAGCAGAATTTGAAATCAATCCCTCATTTGTCGGAATAGCTTTTCCAGAATCTTTGGTTCCATTGAGTGGACACTGTTGTCAAAGATCTCTCTACAGATCAGGATTTTGGTTACAGGATAACTCAGACCATAAGGACAGGTGGACTTCCAACTCATCTGGTATTATTAGAAATTGGTCCTGTAAGCCACTTTAGGTGGTTAACATCTGCAAATATAATTTGTCGCATATGGGTTTCAAAACATGGCTTTAAAGGCAATAACTTGAAGAAGTTACAACTGCTTGTGGAATATATTGTTGGTGTTTACTATCCCTGCTGGTTTACAATCAAATTAAAATTTTACTGGGTGGAAGGACCTCACCATATTCTTTATCAATTGAAGCTTCTAAAATATCAGAAGAAGGCAGTAGCAGATATCATTTTGCCAACAATCCAACATTCTTCGTGGTTTGAATTTAGGTGAAATGGTGCTTCAGACACTTTTATGCTCGGAAGACCAAGAAGAAAGAAAAGCTGGGTCTAGAAGATAATTCAATTAAGGAATGAAGATGATGATACTCCAGGGGACCTATCTGTTTCGACCTAGGAAAACACCTGCAGTAAACCAAAATACAACTTCCCTCTTGGAACCGATAGACTGGTCAGAAGAAGTATATGAACCTCCACTTACTGTAAACTCAAAATATCAGAAATAAAAAAGTTTCTTGAAGAGCCAATGCAAGTTCCAAAGTGGCCATGTCATGGATAGTCCATCGAGAGGTGTGTGAAACAAGTACCAGAGGCTTCTAGTGAAGTGTATACTCATGAGAAACGAGAAGGATTCATTAGAGGTCAGGAAGCACGCATAAGAATGATGTCTAGGAATGAATCGAAGCAAGATTTGATGAATATTGTTGGTTGAAGCATTTAACTTTTCTTATAATGTGTTTACAGTGTTTGATAATAAAGACAAAATTCAAATACAATTGTTTGAGTTCATTAAACCACTTTTTGAGGAAATTTTGTCGAAGTTTATACTAAGTTATCCCTTTTTTTCGGAAATTTCTATACTGATTATAATCAAGTGCAAATTTACCAAGCTAAATCTTTATGAATAAGGAAAACTCTTTTAAATTTGGATATTACACATCAAAAGGCAAGTTTTTGGACCCCCTCATTCACAGATATCATAAATTTTTATTTTTGCCCTACAAATTAACACGCCCTATTACTGCACGGTCTTTTATAGACTTCTCCGAGCCTGTGACCTTGGCAAATCTTTCTTTAATTAATATCACCAAAAGTACAAAATAGTTTAACTTGAAATTTTTACAGGGACTTTCTATTGTCATGTTCTATCTGTTTTAATTTAATTTATTATTCCAAAAGGTTTATATCGTCTTAAAACTAAAGTCATCACATGACCAACTTAGGGGAATTTTTACGCACTTCAACAATAAACCGCGACAATCTATTTTTCAAAAACTTAATTACCAGACAAATGCTTAAACTTTTTACCAAAACCATTATATCTTCATGATCGTCTCAATTTGGGCTATCTACAGATTTAAATTTCAAATTAATATTCCTTTTAATTAAAAAGTTAATTTTTTTCTCTTAATTAAAACTGCTAATTAAACTTTGCCAAATTATTTAATTTTATTACCAAAATATCAGGAACAATGCTGACTATAGCTGGTGATAAAAGATCAGTTGTAACTTTACGCGATTTAAAGATATTTCAAACCTTAGAATTTTTACTTTTATGATTGCGTGTTTCAAAACTTGAACAAACCGGAATATCTTCTAAAATAAACATTTCCTGATACGATAAATACACTTTAAAATTATTTTTATGGCAAATTGTCACTGTGGGAAAGATTACTGGGAAATTCCTTAAAGTTGACAACTACTCCTCTCGAAATTTCTAGGTCCAACTTAAGCAACTTTACAATCGGTCTATAGAATATTTTACTACTAGGGAAACTAGAATTTGCCAAAATTCTAAGCTGCTTACATGAGGGCAGCCTGGTATTGTCTGGCAGGCCAATTACATAGTTTCCAAATAAATTCATCCACAACTATGCGACTGTGGAGAAACATTCTGCTCACCAACATCTTCTTCTGAATGACAGGAGAGACATGACAAATGTTTAAGTAAATTCATTCTTCCTTATGCACTTAGTAATTGGAATGCACAGAGGAGAAATTGGTGCAAAGTGAAATTCTGTAAACTGCAGATAATAGAAGTAGAAATTCTATTTTGCTTTACAAACTGTTAATGATTATTTTTAATATTAATAAATAAATCATGCCAAAGCAATTGACTTTTTGTATTTATTGGTCTCCTGTAGGCGTTTCACTTCTTTTGCATAAGCATCTTCGGTGGGTTTTTTATTTTGTGGTCTATTTTTTTTTTTTAACTCCATTCTCAGCATCACTGCTTTTGTATTTTTGGTCGGAAGTGTCTTCATATTTGAGATTCACAACACTACACTTTATTGCACTGCACTATGTGTTTGTTATTACTTGCAAAATGAGTAATAACAAACACATAGTGCAGTGCAATAAAGTGTTGTGTTGTGAATCTCAAACATGAAGACACTTCACCAAAAATGCAAAAGCACTGATGCTGAGAATGGAGCTAAAAAAAAAAAAAAATAGACCACAAAATATAAAACCCACTGAAGATGCTTCTGCAAAAGAAGTGAAACACGTACAGGAGACCAATAAATACAAAAAGTCAATTGCTTTGGCGTAATTTATTTATTAATATTATCAGCAATTGAGGAAAAAATGATCCACAAAATCCAGATGTTAATGATTAGTTTGCATTTATCTTAGTAAAATTGTTCTGCACTGCTATAAGATAATTCTCTGCTTGATCCTAGGTTGTTTACGACCATAGGGTGGGATCAGAATTACTTGTTGAAGGCGTGAAGTTTAAATCTCTTGGCATAACATTTGATAATAAACTCAACTGGGCAGAGCATATTCGGCGGGTGGTAGGAAACTGTCACAAAATCCTTCATTTACTGGAGAGGGTGATGAGAGGATGTACCAGAGAAGTTAGGGAACTGAGTTATAAAACATTGGTCATACCACTTGTTGAATATAGTGGTGTTGTTGGGATCCACATTTTGGGTATCAAATACAGGAATTAGAGGGTATGAAAAGAGCAGCTAGATTTGTTTGTGGAAATTATTGCAGGACACAGTCAGTAATTGATATGATAAAGGAGCTGGATTGAGAATCATTTGAAGACAGGACGAAGCTAAAGCGAATGTTGGAATGTACAAACCATATGTGTGGTGATGGGGCTTGGAGGGATGTTGCTTGAAGAATTATGAATAGTGCATGGAAGCGAAAAGATGACCACAAGCTGATATTTGAGACCAGGCACAAGTGAAGTGATAAATAATTTACCAAAAATGCTCAAGTTAATTAAAATTTGTGAATTGCAAAAGTAAAAGGCAAAAGAAATTAACACACAAATTGTAAAGGATAACAAAAATATAAAATAAGTAAGGGGTAATTAGATGACAAAGGAATTGCCAACAGAGCATGTGCTCCATTACCATTACTTTAAATTAATTAATCAACAGAAATTTGATACATGAAAATCTGAACAAATATGGTAGCCAAGTCAAAAAAGATTCTCTACACATATGCCGGAGCTTATGTTGATTTAAATGTTTATGGGAAGTTCTGGTGTGTCACCTGTTAATGGCATTTAGATCACTACCTGATACCTTTTTCAGGGAAATTATCTACCAGTTGAATATGCGAGGTACTGATGATATTGGTGGGAACAGGTACAGAACATCGCAGTTTGGGATTAAAACAGCAATTGGGAGAAGAAAAGTCTTGACCCATCAGAATAGCCTGCAAAACACTTCATCACCGTTAATAAGAAGATTGCATAAAGTAACAATGTCAAAACTTAATAACTATCAGCCAATGTAACCTACTGCCACCAACTTCGGAGTGCAAATTTGAGACATCAAGTTCTTGATAATGTTATCAGGAAAATGAAGACATAAAGACAAAAGTAAGGTATGGACTGAGAATAAACAGATTTTACTCTGCTGTTCACTGTCTGAATACTGAAGATGCACTTCGTACACACAGTGTGGAAATAGAAAATTTAGCACAACAAATAGTAGTAGCTGAATTCAACATTAATGTGAAATGGGCTTATTTATTTATTTATTTTTGCTTGTAGCTCTACACATTGTGGACGTTGAGGTCATTAGACGTGGGAAAGAACAGGGGACAGGGAACAGGAAGGAATTTAGCCATGATATTTTGCACTATCCCAGCATACACCTGGAGCAATTTGTGGAAACCATGGAAAATCCCAAATCTAGATGGCTGGGTGGGGTATTTTACTGCCCCCTCCCCCCTCCACATTTTGAGTGAAATAGACAAATAGATGTAAGATAACTTTCCAGCAGAGTCAGCAGTCACAGTGTATGGTGGACGTTCGTTTATATGGCCATTTTAGTGAGCAAAGAAAAAGTTATCGCATATGGAAAAAAGAGATCATAATATTTTCAAATGGAGCTTTCGTTCACATTTATGCAATCTGGAAAAACTGCCAACATCTGAAGAAGAACTCAGATCACATTCTTAAACATGAATGTAATGCAAGTGAAACATACGTATTCCACAATCATTTTAGAAATAAGATGGTGTTGAGTTATATAACATCCAAATGAAATAGAGGGAATAGAGTTACATTTTAAAAATGCAGGAGAAGCCTAACTGATCAGTGGAACAGGCAGAGCTGATTGGAAGCCTTGAAGAAATTGATTGCAGAGGTGAGGAATTCACTGCTGAATACATTCTGGAAACAAGGGAGACTTTGTGGAAGAAAAGAATGTGGCCACAGATAGAGAGTAATAGAATTCTTTCTTGTATGCTAATAGCAAAAGACTATATCAGCCAGTCTAATTGTAAATTATGAAAATATATTTTAGCATTATATAATATCCTGTAACTGTTTTTACATTAGATTCGTTAATCACAATCAGAAATTAACATGCAAAACTCCATGCACCTGAAAATCAACAGAAAGATATCAATTTCTATCCTAATTGATACTTATTTACTGACTGTCTTAATTTAAAATAATAATAATGTAACGGTAATGTGCAGATACTAACATTGTAGTTGGAGCTGTCTATTGCGTAGTGGAGAGCCAATTTTCCACAGTTGTCTCGTATGCGGGCACTGGCCCCTGCCTGCAGCAGTGAGTTTGTCATATTTCGAGCAGTGATTTTACAACTGTTCACTACACCCATCATCAGCGCCGTCTTGCCGTCTGCATCGCGTTCGTCCAACAGCTGACTGCAAAACCCAGCCGTTTGTCTGAGAGAGACGTTTACGAGGAAATCCACCATTTTGTAGTGCCAGGTTGCAGCAGCTGTGTGCAGGACTGTCTGGTTGTGGTTGTCTTTAGCTTGTATGTTTCCACCAGCAGCCAGCAGCAGTTCCATGGTCTGGAAAATTGTTTTTCCATCTATGATATGGTGATGCTTAGCCACCAAATTTTTTATAAAAAAGTGTCTATTTTTTTAATTAATGATATAGTGATCTGTTGCTACAAAAATCAATTAAAAAGCTAAAAAGTTGTTTGTGGCTTGACTAACCACTAGTGTGATCTTGACAGGGGGGGACTCATAGATTTATTATTGCCATACATTTTGGATTATTGCTAAGTGCGTACACATCTCTAATATGACAGATATTCAGTAGAAAATAAGAGAGAGAGCAAGAAATTACAAAGGGTTTTGTATATATGTGCAACAAATAAAAAATTAATTTAAAGACTCTGACTTTCAGTAGTAGATGAAAGTTTTATAAAGCGCATCATTCAATGGATAAACTATATTAACCATGTATTACAAGACTGACAGCAAGAATCACTGATTGTAACACGTGGCAGCATACCATGTATGTCAGTTATTCTCTGTGGTACATTTCTGAGTGTAATGGATAATAACAATGCAGCAAATTTAATGATCCTGCAATATCAAAGAGAATGAGTAGTACTGATTCAATAGTGGATGACACAATATAGCACAGCCAACAGTATACCACAAAGCTACAGCTATACTAATTTCAAGACAATTAGAAACAATTCCAAATATAATTAGTTTTGGGAATATCTTTCTCATGGTTCTTGTAATTTTACTACCACAAGCAAATCTATAGAAGACAATTATCAAAGCATATTTATTAAACAAACAATACCACTGAACAATGAGAATAGACGAGAATGTTTTAAAAAGTTTCAGAACTTACCTCAATTTCTCCCTTTCCTGCTGCCAGATGGAGCACTGTCTTTCCATTTATGTCACTGACTTCGCTGTCTGCGCCAGCCTGCAACAGCAACTCGATGCGTTTATTCTTTGAGGCATCCATTTGACGTAGGACGGCGAGGGCCAGTGCAGTGTGTCCCAGGTTGTTTTTACTGTTTAGTTGAATCGCTCCCTCAGAGAGTAATCTCTTCAGCACACCTTCTCCAGTGTCGTTGGTAGCAGCGGCACTGTGGAGCACAGTGTTTCCACTGTAGTCCGGCAGTGTGAGTGACAGCCCCAACTGCAGCAGGTACTCCAGTCCCTCCTCACTGCCAACCTCACAACAGCGGTGCAGCAGGGTTTTACCTTCTCCATCCCTCACTGTAACATCAGCTCCATACGAGATGAGAGTCTCCAACATCTGGTTGTGAGAAATTCAAGATAAAACTAATTTAGTTAAAAAAATTTCTATAACTTTCAATATGTCAGCACACTAAAGCAAAATTATTGACCCCAAACCATTTATTTGACTATTTTTCTAACATCACTAAACATTTGTTTTTATAGTAAATAATTAAGACTGGCCTAGCAGTACATTAATACTCCTCAAATCTAATAAGGCAATATAAAATTACAATGGCAGTTCTACTTTATAGGTATTATTTGCTGAAATTAAATTTTATGCTACAGAACATTAGTTCTTTCTATGCAAGCCTTCTGTCTTAATGTTTTTTTTATTAGTACTAAGTCACATAAGATATTAGTACTGTTACCTAGATATATGCATATTATTGTTAATTGGGATGGAACATGTGTCCTAGCAGCAACTTCAACGAAGACTTGCTATTGATATATGTATATTTTTACTTTATTTGAGGTAAACTGTTCACGATCTTCATGATTATTTTATTGCACTCCTCAACTTCCTTACATGTAAACTTTCTGACCACCTCATCTCTGAAACCAAGTGCAAGTTTGTTTTTTAGGTCACCCATTTCTTCCTACACAATATTCCCAATTCTTTTCCCTTTTACACTCCCGTCACTTTCTTTTCCCGTCTTCTTTCATCCAATGACTCTAGATGCAACTCTTTTATCACATCAATTACTGATTGTGTTCAACAGAAATTCCCACAAATAAGTCTGCTTACCATCTTTTGAACCCATTCCAGCTCCAATATGTGTAAACTTAGTGCAGATCATGTATAGTTTTCACCACATTAAATCAAATTGTGACTTGAATTTATAGTCCAGTTTCCTTGCTTACCTGATAAATTGTCTCATTACCTATGCCAACTGGTGCATGAACATCAAAATGGTCCTTACCACCTCCAATTGTGTATTGACCAATTGAGATTACTATCATATGATATACAAAGACATTTATGCTTTCAACCAACAGTTCCCTGTTTACCACACATCCATGGAAAAATGTCATTATTATTATTTCATCTTTTCCTTGTTGACAGTTATCTTCCTTCGTTGTTGTTCTTCCCAGCTGGTACCATGTTCCGCTCTCACAGCAGTTGTTCACATTCCTCTCTCATTTTAATCATGTCATGTAATAAAACGTCATCTGCAAACAACCTGAATAACCCTATAATAGATTGCAGTAGCATTTATTTTCATAACTCACATTAGAATCATTCAGTACAATAATGAACAGCACACTACCATATGGAACTCCTGACTTCACCTCCACCTTTTATTTTCATACAAACTCTTAAAAATTCCTCCAGCCAGGTAAACATTCTGATTTAACACTGCTATAAATGTCAGCCTAATGAAACATTGCTAGAAGATTATACAGTAGATGGGGAAATTGTTTCTCGAAAGAGCAAAATTAAATTGCCTTATTATAACATATTATAACTAGTGTAAGCCCATGACCATTTTTTGTACCAGAAAAGTTCTTATTTTCAGAGGCAAAGGATATGACAGATAGACTTGATCTGGCACAAACCTGACCTGTGATGCACCCTAAGGGTTCAAACTGCAATATTTGAACAAAATTTCTTGAGCTTGAAAACTTAGAAGTAAAAGTCATGGTTGCTTGACTTGAACTGGTTAAAATACAATCTTGACTTATATTTTACCCTAAAGGTTCATGCTGCGAAATTTTGAAAATCTATATTTAGTTTGAAGAGAGTGTAATCATCCATCACAGCAAAAATTGCTTCGAAAGCATCTCGTTGCTCTTAATTGTGGTTGGCCAAACATTCATTATTTAATCTTTTGTCATCATGTCCATAGTGGCCAGAAAACTTACAACAGATTCAAGATTATTAAATAGTTAAGCAACTTAGAAGACATGAATTGCCAGAATACACGCAATGGGAACATTTATGTATCATGATCTTCTAACATTTTATAAGTGTATTAAGGTTTTTAACAACTGCAACAGTAATTTGGGGACCTTTCACCTTTCTTGGTTTGAATGAGCAAAGAACTGTCATTGCTAAGTGGTACACTGTAGTTTTTCTCCCCGAAGTTACAAGGGGCTTCAAGAACAACAGTCAAAGACAGAGTTGCAAGGAATCTTGTTCCGCCATTACAAAACGTCTGCCCATACAGCCACCTTCACTATCCAGTTCCTCATGTCCACACAGGTAAGTCTGACGCTTCATCCTCCTTACAGTTATGATCTCGGTGTAGGTAACTTTTTTCTGTTGCCAGTGTTAAAAAAAGGTATGTGGAGGAAGCAGGTAAGTGGTTTCTGATTTCCAAAGAAGCACTTGCTACCTGCAAAAGGAAGTTTTCAAATCTTGAAGACAATGAGAGCAGAAGGGATTTTAAAAGTGTATCCTGAAAATGCAGAAATGTGCACAGAGTGGTAGTGACTACAATAATAATTTAAAAAATGCTGGTCACTGTATGATATTAATTAGTTTGTCCGCATCTCAAAGTTTTAATAATGACCCTTATAATAAATTTAAAGGGCCGGAAAAGTATTATGGCTATTAAATACAGGAATTGATATGATAAGGAGGTGCATTAGGAATCATTGGAAGACATGTGATGGGAGAAGAGAGTGCTGGGAGTGTTCAAGGCATACATTGTCAATGAGGCCCGGACAGTTATTGTGGGACGTAGTAGTATTTGGCAGGGAAGAGACAACTGCAACCATAATCTAGCACTGATTTCAGGCTTAAAGGAATCAAAAAGGTTTTACTTGTAGGTAAAGGAGTGAGGTACTGGAATGTATTACTAAGCTTACCCCACAGTGAAACATTTTAAAATAAAATTTTCATGATAGACATGCAGGTGAATAGGAAAATTTCTACTGCATCATTTCCTCTGTCAAAATTAATAACAACAATCATATGTATCAGTTTGGGAGAGACTATATTAGCCTCTTCTAACCAAATGTCAACTTCTCCTTGATGTGATGCATCCAATTTGCACGGATAAGGCTCTGGTGACTGAATGATGCCAGGTATAAGGAGTCGCCCATTGTCTGCCAATGGCCTCCTAAAGGAGGGCAGAAGAGTGAAAAGTGGTCCCACGCACCCTCTTGCCCTGGGAAAAAAGCTGCTAAAGGGGGATGAATCAGAAATGATCAACAGCATGTGGATACAGAAGATAACTGGAAGCCACTGCATTAAAAACTCAAAGGCAATCCTGAAGACATATAATACTCTCAAATTATATATAGAATGATGGCTTATTCCTGGATATAATATTCTACAGGTAAAATAGTCCCCCAATTAGATCTGCTCTGCTGGACTGCCCAGAGAGGTGTCTTTAGAATGGATAGAAACATTTTACAACTTGAAGCTTGGAATCTTGGAAGTCTGAATATGGCAGATAGATTAGAAAACTTAAAAAGGGAGACAAATTAACTTAAGTGATTGGATTAGTGAGATTAGGTGCACAAGATTTCTGGTCTGGGAAACATAGGATTATTAGCACACAAGCTGTCAATAAAGATACTGGTGTAACATTTATAATGAATAAGAGAATACGTAAATGGGTGAGTTATTAAGAACAGTTTATTGACAGGATTATTTTGATGAGAGTAGTAACTGAGCCTGTTCCAACCACCTTAGTATAAGTGTATATGCCAACATTATAGGAAGATGGTGAAGCAATAGAGAAAATATATGATGAAATTGAAGAATTAATCCAATATATGAAGAAGGATGAAAATGATTGCAATGCAATAGAGGCAGAAGGTAAACGAGGGAATACTGTAGGAAGTATTTGTCTAAGAGAAAGAAACGAGTGAGGGTGCAGGTTGTTAGAATTTGTGAAAAATACAGTGTATCCACCACAAATCTGACACCTTTCATTTGGCTGCCAAAAATCAATGAATGGAAGTAAGTTGGTAACATGCATTGCAATATGTAGAGAAACTGTGGAAGTTCTGTTGACTATTTTTGAAAACCCATGCTAGAGGTTGTAGATGGTGCTGCAGTAGCTTAACTGAAAATGGCGTCACCGCAAGAGTGAGTACAAGTTATTTGGTGGTACGAAGAAACAAATTCAGTATTTCAAGTGCAACACAACATTCGCCGCGTGTTCAAGAAGGACCCAACATCACAGAACACCATTACAAAATGGAAAAAGCACTTTTTGGCAACGGGAAGTGTGAAGAAATTGCATGATGGCGGTAATGAGCACGTATCAGAGGGGCATGTAGTAGCAGTGAGACAGGCATTTGAACAAAGCCCACACAAGTCCATTCAACAAGCGGCACGAGAACAGCAGATGCTGAAGTCCACTGTACATAAGGTACTGCATCACTCTCTTCAGTTTCATGCATACAAATTGCAGTTGCTTCATGAACTGAAAACAGATGACAGCAGGCATTGGCTGTCGACCTGTTACATCACACTGATAAAGACCCAACATTTTTAACTCTCATTGCTTTCTCCTATGAGGCCACATTACATTTATCGGGCAAAGTAAACACACACAATGCACATATTTGGGGATCACAAAACCCCCACTGCATTGTGGAACACATCCATGACAGCCCGAAATTAAATGTGTGGTGCGGATTGATGCACTATTTGATCATTGGCCCCTTTTTCTTTGTAGAAAAAAACAGTTATAGGCAATACATACCTCGACATGTTGGAACAATTTGTTGTGCCTCAGTTAATGCATTGGTGAGTTACTCTTTACCTTGAATGCATTATTTTCTTTTTACCCTAAGCAGTATGAAATATACAGCAATTTCAAATGTGTCAGGTTCATGGTGGATAACCTGTATAAGCTAGTCGTGGCGAACATACTATTTAAGAATCATGCACAAGGGGAATAACCTGGAAACATCAAGGTATACAGGTAGATATCAGCTAGATTTTATCATGGTCAGAGATTCGGGAATCAAGTTGTACACTGTAAAGCATACCCAGGAGCTGTCATAGACTATTACCACAATCTGTGCAATATGAATTGCAAGTGCAAGTGCAAGCTGAAATTCAAGAGAATAAAGAAGCAATACAAAAACAACAGATGAAGTGAACAAATTGAAACAATCTAACATGAGAGAAAAATTTGCAGAGATGTTAGCTATTGATCTAAGAAATAACTTTGAAAGGAGTTCAACTGAGGATAAATGGAATGGGCTGAAGAGAGAAATAATCAAAGCTGGTAAAGAAACAAGCTGCCCAAAAACCTTTGATCACGTATGAAATTTTGGAGTTGAAGTATCAGAAGAGAAGGCTCAAAAATTCTCAGGATGAAACAATAAGAGAATAGTACAGACATTTTAGAAATCAGATAAACAGGAAATGCAAAAAAGCAAAAGAAATGTGTCTACAAGAAAATTGTGAAGAGGAAGAAAATGTAAACAGCCATTTGTGAAGTAGATGTGGTAAAATTTTGGAGAAATGAAGAAAAGATAGATAAACCTTAAAACTGCTAGGGGAAACTTCTTTGATATCAGGAGACAGATGATTTAAACAACAGTGTACAGGAAGGCTAAGTTGACTTTAATGACTTAAGAGATCCTGTTATAAGAACAGAATACGACACAGCCTTGCGAGATCTGAAGTCAAATAAGGCAGTTGGAATTCATGAGATTTCTGCAGAACTTCTGAAATCCCTAGAAAAAGAAGGAATCCAAAGAGTATCCAAACTGATATTAATCAGGTACAAAACAGGAGAGATTGCAACTGATTTTAATAAAAGTATCTTCTTCACACTTCCAAAGAAACAACCCACTAAATGCGAATTATCACATTATAAGTCTAATATCACCTTCTTCAAAATTACTGAGATAATATATAGAAGAATAGAAAGGATAGAAGAAAATATCATAGGTGAAGATCAGTTTGGGTTTAGGGAAAACTGCGGTACAAGAGAAGCAATTCTGGCTTCAAGATTTAAATTTGAAGGGTGGATTAAGATAGACAATGATACCTTTATGGCATTTGTTGGTTTAGAAAAAGCTTTTGATAATGTTAAGTGCAACAAACTGTTCAAAATTTTACAGAAGTCAGGTCTAAGGTATTGAGATAAAAGAATACATTATTACCTATATAAGAATCAAGTGGCTATAATAAAAGTAGAAAATCATGAGAGACATGCATCAGTTAAAAAGGGTGTGAGACCAGGCTGTAGTCTATCCCCATTAATATTGAATTTGTATGTAGAGCAGGCAGTAAAGGAAGTAAATGAAAAATTTGAATGTAGCATAAGTGTTCAAGGAGAAAAAATCAGCATGCTACAATTTGCTGATTGAATTGTACTGTAGGTAGAACAGACTGAGGATATTGAGAAGTTACTGAATTGCATGAACAAAATACCGAAGGAAGATTTTGGACTGAATGTAAACCAAAGCATGACAAAAGTGATGAAATGTAGCAGAGATGATACCAATCACAGTAGATTAAATATAAAAATAGGATCGGATGCAATAGGAGAAGTAAGTGAATTCTGTTACTTGGGAAGCAAAATTACAACTGATGACCGAAGCAGGAATGATGTTAAAAGCAGAATAGCACTAGCAAAAAGAGGTTTCATGAAAAAGAGAAATCTTTTAGTTTCAAATACTGATCTAGGAATTAGGAAGAACTGTTTAAAACTCTATGTGTGGAGCACAGCACTTTATGATAGTGAAACATGGACTTTAGGAATACCAGAAATAAATAAAATTGAAGAATTTGAAATGTGGTGCTACAGAAGAATGTTGAAAATTAGGTGGACTGACAAAGTAAGAAATGAACGAGTTTTGGAAATGATGGGTGAAGAAAGAAGTTTATGGCAGAAGCATACAGAAAGAAGAGACAGGCTGGTAGGTCATATTTTGTGACATGCTGAATTGATTAATTTGCTCGTGGAGGGAACAGTTGAAGGTAAGAACTGTAGAGGAAGACAGAGATTAGAATATATGAAACAGATAGTTGAGGATGTGGGTTGTAAGGGGGATGAAGAGGTTAGCACAGGATAGACTGTTGACAGAAAAAAACACCCCATCTTATTCCCTAATTAGGGCTCAAGTGGTAAATTTAAGGGTCCAATTATTCATCGTTATCATTGGGGACCAGTTTTCCGGGTATGGTTTACGAGCATTCGTTGTTGTATAAGATCGTCTCCCACTGTCTTCTATCCAGAAAAGTTTCTCTGTCTGTGATATATTTCCAGTTCCAGCCTCTTCTCCCCATGTTCTCCTTCAGATGGTCTGTCCATCTTCTTCTTGGTCTTCCCACTGGTCTTTTGCCCACTATCCTTTTTTCCAAATAAGTATGATTATCACTATGATACTGCTCTCTCTGAGGGGCCTTATCTTGCTCATTCAGTATATTATTTTAAGTATCAGTGAACTGTATTAGTTCACCAACTTATGTTGTAACTGCTGATACAGCAAGAAAAATCTCATTGTTTAGAGGGTGCTAATGACCACTCACCAATGTACTGCAAAGTACGAAAAACAGCAACTCACTGAGTCTCATAATTTTCTTTAACCAAGGCCGAGACCCTATAACTAACTGTTTTTTATATCACCACAAAGTAACCAAACTGTCTTACTGCATTCATTATACTTTACATTTCATAGCAACAACCTGAGGTCTTTTGTATAGTCTCATCATTATACTTGAGCTTCTTTATTGACATCCATAATCTTTTTATTGTTTGTTTCACATTACTTCTTTGGTATTAACAATAGCTGTTTACTTACACATATAATCAGTACCATTTTGGCTATCTATCAGCATCCCACCAACAGCAACCTGACCTGATGGCATTACATTTTGCAGTTGGTTCCCTTACAGATTTAGCTAGCAACTCATGACACGGGTAAATCAATAACATTACAGGAATTTTACCTGTAGAAAAATATCACTGTGTTTTTAACACCATTAATTTTTTAGTATATATATATATATTGAACATTAGGATAGGATAAAAAACCACCGCTTACCAAAGAAGGGGATTCCAGTGGTGTTGGTACACAAAAAAACATGAACACACAAAGAATAGAATTTTCGAGCATGGCTCTTCCTCAGTAGAAGTGAGATGGCTGCACGCAAGGGGCTGGAATCCCCTTCTTTGGTAAGCGGTGGTTTTTTATCCTATCCTAATGTTCAATATATCCACTTTTAGCGCCTTTGTTTCCTAACAATCTATATATATAATAACAATGAGCAGGAAAAAGCTTTAAGGCAATAAAACTAAGGAAGGATAGGGAAATATGACCCAACTTACCACAGATGAAGGCGGCTGGGATGATGAACAAATAACAAACACAAGAAAAGCGCAATATTTCGGCCTACAGCAGCCTTAAACGTGCAGAAGGTGAAGCCCCAGGTGGCGTCACATGTGTACACATAGACGGCCGACTGGTGAATGGCATCTCAGGCGCGGATGGTAGTTTAGGTGGTGGGAGGGGGGGGAGAGTAAGCTCAAATATTAGATTGATAATCGATACTGATGACAATATGTTATTATTGAAAGAGATGAATAATAACTGGGTGGGGATATAAGTGAAAAGTAAAATAAATGTAAATAGCATGGAAAATAGTAAATACAGAAATAAAAAAAATAATAAAAAAAACATGTAAATGGTATAGATAATAAGTGCTGGGTCTAGTGGGCAGAGTTAATTGGAGATTGAGGCCAGGAGGATGTCTGGTGTCAAGGATATTCTGGCAGGCTAGTTCCCATCTACGAAGTTCAGAGGGGGTCGTATTGTTAGGGAAAACTCTGATTGCTCTAACTGAAAAACAGATGTTCAAATTATTGATTTTGTGGGAACTGGCATGAGCAGGAAAAAGCTTTAAGGCAATAAAACTAAGGAAGGATAGGGAAATATGACCCAACACGTACCACAGACGAAGGCGGCTGGGACAACGAACAAGAAACAAACACAAGAGAAGCGCAATATTTCGGCCTACAGCAGCCTTACACGTGCAGAAGGTGAAGCACCAGGCGGCGTCACATGTGTACACATAGATGGCCAATCTGTGGTAAGTGTTGGGTCATATTTCCCTATCCTTCCTTAGTTTTATATATATATATTGGAAAATCACTTTACCTTAAGATAGCCGTCTTTTGTATTTGCTGCAAGAAGTGGTGTAACACCGTTGCTATCAGCCACATCGACAGAGGCCCCCGCCTTGATTAGAGCTTCCACCACCTGTGAATGTCAGAAAAACAATGAGTACATTAGTGAACAACATTCTATATGTAAATGCAATAACTGGAAACTAAATTGTGTTTTCATTTAACATTGAACATTACATTTTATTAAGAATTCATATTTGTTTTTAAAGCATTCAAAGAGCAGCATAGTTCTGGTTACTACAGCACCACTCTCTTAACATTTCTTACTCTTACAGAAAGAAGTTTAAAGAAGTCTTCACAGGTGTACTGCCAGATTGTGCTGTGTAAAGACAATATTTTGATGACTAGCTCTGTCAGGTGTGAAACATCTGTTGTGTTCTGCAGACCTATGAAGACTTCATTACTATCATATGCTGGGTAACTCTCCTTTCTTAGAGAGTAGGTTACCTATGTCATAGTCATTTAATTAAGCACTTGTAGCTTTCAACCATGCGCATGTGGTCTAACTGTGTTAGATAGTAGATGGTGACAGGGATTATTAAAATAAATTACGTCAGTAAAAGTTACTAAAAAAAAAAGACAGAAAAATCCACAACACTACTACCACCTACTTATTCGCGAAAATTGTTCTTTTCCAGAACTTCAAATCTTACGTTACACTTGGATAGATTCATCAGAAAGTCTCGTGGCATGTTTAAATCATTTTTCCTGTTTTGAAATACTATTCTTGCTTGTTTCTGCCAGTTATTTCTGCTTTTGTGACTTAATTGTGCCTTTGAAAATACTGCACAAATATGGTTCACTCATACCTGACTGCCAATAATAGGGTGTTAACATTTCCTGCACTGCTCTGAACTTTCTAACATAGGACATAACAAAATACTAATGTAAACTTCTGGGATGACCTCCTACCCCACAATACTTAATACATCACATCCATGAACAGTGACAGTATTGTTACACCTACATCAAAATATTCAGTTCAAATGCATTATTACAAAAGTCCTGTCAAATTTGGTAATGAACATATCATATGTTAATGTGATGACAGGAAGCAACTTAAAACTGCTCTGGAGGGGATTGTAAATGGAGGGTTTAAGAAGAGGCCAGCGAAGGAAGAAAATCATTGATGATATAATGATAAATGGGAAATATAGAGATTAAGAGAATGGCAGAACAAATGGAGGCTTGGAAGGCTGTCACTGCGCATAGACCTGCTGAATAGCAGAATACCTTTGATGATGATGATGCTCAACACACATGAAGGCAGGGGGCCACATGAGCACAACAATATGAATATACTTTACAATATTTCAATGTGAACCTTAAAGCTATTAAGAAAAGGAAGTAGTTTTTTTTGGCAATATAAATAACAATTGTGGGAAAAATTACCCAGCTGAAGGCTGGAGAGCTTTGATGAACATATAAAACACAAGATAAACACAGTTGTGCAATATTTTGGTTTAAAACCTTATTCATGCAGAAAGGAGCAGTCAATGAGGCAAGATAAGTACACCAAGGGTCACCACATGGCTGACTTGGCCTAGGAGAACAGGGATAAACTAATGCTCAATGATCTATTGATAATGCTCAGAAATAATTATGCATTCATAAATATCAAAGGCAGAAGTGGAACACCAGGGTTGATACGCATACATATAACATGTTGACTTTAATAATGAATAAATAAAGGTGGAATAAAATAAAAAAGAATAAAAACACCAATAAATAAGGGAAAGGTCATCAGGGAATGGCGGAAAGTGATTCCTCAGTCAAACATCCTAACGGAATTAGACTAGGACCCCAGAAGAATGGCTTGACATTTGAATCACTATTGCGGATGACATTGTGTTCTTTGCAAGAGATCTGGAGACTGCAATCAAACAGATAGAAGTCTCGAAGGAAACAGCTGAGAAAGCAGGACTACAAATATGGTTTGAGAAAACGGAATACATGAACATAGACGCAAAAGACCAGACATGGACAATGAAAATTAAATATGGTGATATTAAAAGAACACCTTGGTGAAATTTTGACTCCCAATGTTAATGAAAAGGCTGTGGTTGAAGATAGGGTGAGAAAGATGGAAACAGCTTTCAGGAATTGTCAAAAGACATACAAATCAAAATTACTCTCCCATCAGACAACATACAAGCACTATAGTATGGTAGTGAAGCCAGAATGTTTATACACAAGAGAAACACTAGCCAGAAACGGATTGATGGAAATAGAAAAGAAAGAAAGTTTCTAAAGAAAATCTTGGGACAAAAACAAGAGACAGGAAGTGAATTTAATCCATTTGAAATTGAACCAAGAATTATATGACAAGTTTGAAAAGGTATCAAACACAATTAAGAAAAGGAGATTAACTTTCTATGGACACATCAAGAGAATGGAATCAGAAAGAATGGTTTAGAAAATATTCAACTTTCAAGAGAACAGGATGATTCAAGTTCCATGGGGGAAGGAGGTTCATCAGGATCTGAAAAGATGTGGGATCAGCATGGAAGACATACAAGACAGGGAATTATTCAGAGGAAAAATTGTGGAGGTAAAGGATCTAACTGAAGAAAAACCACCAGGAAAAGGAGGGCATTTTCAGAGGAAGAAAAGGCAAGAGTGAGCCAGAGAATGAAAGAGTACTGGCGACAGAGGAAGGAAACTCAGAAGAGGAAATCAAATGGTGTAGTCGAAGTCCATAGATGGCTGAAATGGAAAGAAGAAAAGGAAAATATATATAAATAAACAGTAAGTGATGGGTTTAATGACAGCATCATGCTGGAGATTGGTTGTCTTGTATCACGGACATTTTAGTATCCGAGTTCCAATCTCCAAAGTTGAAATGTAATAATTGTTTCCGGGAAAATTCTGATTACTCTCACTGTAAAATAGTTATTGATATTATCAGAGTTGTGAGTATTGGCAAGGAA
Source organism: Vandiemenella viatica (assembly GCA_031002005.1). NCBI lineage: Eukaryota > Metazoa > Arthropoda > Insecta > Orthoptera > Morabidae > Vandiemenella > Vandiemenella viatica. The sequence continues at coordinate 4,355,347 of CM061918.1, read as the reverse complement.
TGCTACTGAAAGGTAAAGGTTTCAGGTTTGGACTATTTGCCTACTGAGTGTTGTTTGGTAATGAGGCCTATGTACAAACTAGTATAGGGGAGGCAGCTTAGTAGGTTTATGAGGTATGTTGTGGTGCATGTAGCATTTCAAATGATTGACAAGTCTCCCCTGTGGTCAGATTGGAATATGTCACAGTAGATGGATGCATGCTACATGTTTAGCAGTGAGGTCTATACCATGTGGTGCTTTTCAAGAATCAGAAGGGGAGTATTTGTGGACTTTGAGGAAAAAGATGTTTTAGAGATTGGGTGGTCTGCTAAAACGTTTGGCAAGGGGTAGAATTTTGGGCAGAAGGGTGTAAATTTCAGGGAAGGAACACAGGAAGTCATTCCCATATTACAAGACTTGATTAATAAACTCAGAACTGTATGATGAATGCAGTGCTATGGTTGGTTTTATTAGATTGAGGTGGGAATAGTTATGTGGAAAGTGGGTGACTGCAAAAGAGATATACATGATCTGCAGGGTAACAGTGGAAAATGAGGGCATGTGACAGGTTTTTGGAATAGTGAGATTCTTCATCAGAACAGATGTTCACCGACCACGATCGGTGAGAAGTTGGGGCTCAGCGTGTGGAACGTCAGCCTATAAAGGCAGAAAGTAGAGATGGTGGACTTAGTGAGGAGTGTGAGAAGGATGTTTATGAGCTGATAACAGGTCGTAGGAGAAATACGGTTAACAGAATGAAGAACGAGACACTTCAGAACTTGTGGGAAACTTGTGTTACAAGAGTCAAGAGAGGAAGAGCCTCATATACATGTAGGAAAGTGCAGCAGGCCTTTAGGAATAGGAGTGTGCAAGGAAAAAAATAGGAAGAAAAGGTTTCTGCTGCTAGGTATTAGTCATGGGAGAGTTGAAGGTCCTCTTTAGAAGAAACAGTTACACACAGATCACTAGGTCACAATTTTTTTAAAACCTAGTGCAACATTAAGTTCAAGTAGTAGAGGATATAGGTTCAATTTGTAGGAGTTACACTAAGGATGACGGAGTAGTGATACTGGGAGGTGCGGGTAAATAGTAATGATAGAGAAGCAAGTTACCGAACAGCATAACATGGTTGAACTCATGCAGTTCCTAAATTGCCATGACCTATCACAGATGAAACACTCTATGAAGCAGGTAAATGTGGAAGCAGAGGAGCAACTGGAAAAAGCAAATAGTTCTGTCTTGGAAGATGTGCCTGTTGAGACTATTGGCAAGTACATAAGGGGGTCTATTTACAGTCATGATGGGGCCAGGGCTATGTCTGTTTTAAGTTAGGGGCTGCTGGTGAGGGGATGTAAATAGAGATCAAAGGGATACTAATTTTAGATCCATGATATGAAAACTCACAAATGCTAAAGAAATGAATGAAGCTGCCTGACACAAAACCAGATGGGAAGAAAAACGGGGAAGGTTAATGATAAAAATATCAAAAAGCCAGTAATAAGAGTGTTACTGGTGAACTGTAGAAGTACAAAAAAAAAAAAAAAAAAAAAAAAAAAATAGAATTAGCAAACTTAATAAACTTATATAATACAAGTAACTAGAGCCTTCGTTAAAAGAAGAGGTGTATGATCATAAGTTTTCCCGGCGTAACTGTTGCTGGAAGATTTCTCGGGCGTGCAGCCGGGTAAATTGTTCGCAAATGTACGAATTTTCGATGGCGTAACATGCCATCATCTTCAGGTAGCATCCACTGGTCGGCGTGAGGAGCGCAGTCCAGGACGCGACTGCTGGTCTGCTCGGGGGGCACCGATATTTATACCCTCCGACCCCGCCCTCCCACTCCCGCCACTGCGCTCTGATAGCCTGGCCAAGATTAAAGCTTTACTTGGCTCGGTTAAAGATGATTTGGGTCTCAGGAAACCTGGCGTATATCACATACCGTGCGAGTGTGGTAAAGCATATGTTGGGCAGACAATTTGCACGGTCGAAGAACGATGTAAGGAACATAAACGCCACACCGAGCTACAGCAGCCATCAAAATCCGCAGTTGCTGAACATTGTCTCGAGACATGGCACACTATTAAATATGAGGACACCGAAGTTTTGAGAAATACATCTCACTTCTGGGACTGTATTTATAAGGAAGCCATTGAGATCCGGCTACGGGATAACCTCATAAACAAAGACAACGGGTTCCAACTAAGCCAAGCTTGGAACCCAGCATTGAATCGGTTCCACAAATACCGGGGCCGAGGCACTGTGCGTGACGGAGGCGGCGTACAAACTGATGGTCACTGCTCGACGCGTTGCAACGCACTATCCCCACCACCGCTATCGGAGCGCAGTGGCGGGAGTGGGAGGGCGGGGTCGGAGGGTATAAATATCGGTGCCCACCGAGCAGACCAGCAGTCGCGTTCTGGACTGCGCTCCTCACGTCGACCAGTGGACGCTACCTGAAGATGATGGCATGTTACGCCATCGAAAATTCGTACATTTGCGATCAATTTACCCGGCTGCACGCCCAAGAAATCTTCCAGCAAAAGAAGAGGTATTAGACAATGAGATTTTTTCTGATTGCTAAGCAGTGTATGACAGAGAAAGAGGTACAACTCTGGAGGTAGATTTCTGGGGTGATAAAAAAGAAAAAATCAGGATGTAGGCTGCTTACCGCAGTGGAAGAATGATAGAAGAAGATGAGAAATTTCATACTCAGATTTCAGAGGTGAGAATGGAATGATCATCATCGGTGGGGATTTAAATTTACCAGGTGTAAACTGGGAAGGAAATAAGATAAATAACACAAGGGAACAAAGATTTGCAAATATTTTAATAGGGGAAGGAGGATTTACACAAGTGGTTGAACAAAATACTAGGGGACAAAATATTTTGGATATATTTCTAATTAAGCCCGATGAAAACCTTGTGGGGTATCAAATAACTGAAGGAATAAGTGATCATGAAGCAGTACTGATGGATATTAGAGGGTTCAGTAAACCAGCAGCCAAAATTGAAGGGGGAAATTGGTAGAAATATAAAAAGGCACAGGTTTCAAATTTGAAGAGATATTTCAGAGAACAATTCAGCAAATGGAAAGAAGGCACAAGTACAGTAGAGTCAAGGTGGGAAGAGTTCAAGGAGATAATAAGAAAGAGGGAAGAAAAATTTATTCCAAGGCAGAAAATAAAGAGAAGTAGAGAATCTATGTACTATAATAGGGAAGTGAGGAGGTTAAAGAGGTCGGTAAGAAAAGAACATAACAGAGTTAAGAGACAGCAGGGTAGTAGGGAATATTTAAAGCAACTAAACAAACACTTAAAAACAGCAAAGAAAGTGGCTAAAGATGGGTTTATGAAGAGTATTGTCAGTGCAGGAGGATCATTGACTGGCTATATCAGGAAACTGAGGGGAAGGGAGGGTGTAGAGACACTTATAGATAAGGATGGAGAAGAAGTTACTGACAATTTGAAAAAGGCAGAGATTTTAAGTAACTGGTTCAGTGAAAGCATTAGGGACAATGAATCAGAAACAGGAGGGTCTAATTCGGAGAATGAGCTTAACAACACAATTAGAAATGACAATAGCAAAAAATTTGAAATTCATCCTAGAGAATCATGAGGGAAATAAGAAAGCTGAAAAAACATAAAGGGGCTGGTGATGATAATATTACTACAGATATCTTAAAGATAGCCGGATGTGACATTGTACCTTATCTTGAAATATTATTTAAATTGAGTCTGGATACTTCCTGCTTACCACAGGACTGGAAAAGTGCAATAGTAGAACTGGTACATAAAGGAGGGGTGAGAAATAGAGTTGAGAATTACAGGTCAATCAGTTTGACATCAGTGGTAGGTAAATTAATGGAAAGATTGATATGCAACCACATCAGAAATATCTGTGAGGAACGTAAATGGTTTACGAGCAGGCAACATGGGTTCAGGCAAGGATATTCATGTGAATCTCAGTTGATGGGATATATGCAAGATATTTCAGATGAAATGGACAAGGGAGGCCAAATTGATAGTGTAGCACTAGATCTGGCAGAGTGAGCCATAAAATGGTAGTAAATAAGGTAAAAACTATTGGAGTGGATGAGAAAGTGATTTGCTGGGTAGAAGAATTTTTAAAAGGTAGAAAACAGAATTTAAATTTACCAGGTGTCAACTGGTTAGGAAATAAGATTAATAACACAAGGGGACCGAGGTTTGCAAATACCTTAAAGAGTGAAGAATGTTTTACACAAGTGGTAGAGCACAACACAAAGGGATGAAACATTTTGGATAATTTCCTAATTAAGTCTGATGATAACCTTGTGAGGTATGAAGTAACTGAAAGAATAAGTGATCATAAACAGTTCTGATGGATACTGTAAGCATCTTAGAATTTTAGTAAATTCTAGCCTCTCACCTCTAGGCATTAAGGGAAAAGCTTACTCTGTAGGTAAAGATAGATTTCATTTCATGTATAGGTTATGGGAGTAAAGCTTTATATAGCATGAGGATACAGTAACCAAACACACTAAATAAACCCCTTTAGAAATAATAAAAGTATTTAAAATTAAATAAAAGCCCTAAAGTAAACCTTCTATAACAGAAAGAAAACTCTAGTTTGGGAGGAAATAAGTTAAATCCCTCAAGTTAAGTTTCAAATAATAAATTTTGCTATAGGCTGACTTGAAGTTTCTAAGCCAATTTGAATGCAGTAAAGACTTTCAATAGTTGCTAAATACCAAATCTAAACCATGTGTAATAATAAATAAACTTTAAACCAATCGAAATTTAAATAATCAGTAATCTAATCTGGGAATTATGAGCTTCTACCTGGAAGTATTTTGTCATTTTTAAGCCGATTTACGAGCAATAAAGTAACTCAATAGTTAAGAATCCAACTAAAGTAATTTTCTGTAATAATATTAACACCTTGTACTCACCTTAAATATGATAATCCAAAATAATTCAGTTCAGCACACAAGCAATTTATAATATTTGGCATTTCACGGTTTTTACTCACTTTTGAACCAAATAAAGTAATTTTAATAAAGTGATGATGCAATTTAAATATAAATTCACTAAAATTTTGTAGTTTCTGAACGTTTAAATAACTTAAATCAATTTTTTAATACTTCGTTAGATGCACGTCACTTCTAATAATTTTTATCTCAAAATCCTAGAGAACATTCGTAATAAAAAGTAGATTTCCGGGAAGACCTAAAAATCTATAATCACATATAATAATTTCAAGTGATTCCAGTCAATAGAACCGATTCTATGGAGATCTTAAAATTTAGTTTTCATTTCGACCATGAGGTCAGCTTAGAAATATTTTTCAACCGATCTAAAGTAGGTACAGAGATGAGACAACTTTCAGAATACGTAATTTAATTCAGTGAATCTCGTGGTAATTTTATATTTCGGATAAAAGTAATAGAAATAAAGTTATAAAATTAAAACTGAAATTGAACTTTGGTTACGTCGTAATTAAACTTTCCGTGCACCAATCTTAATAAAAGTTACACCAATAAATTCAGGAATTTTAGTAAAACATGGTGATAATAATAATATTTGCATAAATTGTAGTTAGGTGAATATGACAAAATAAAGAAGCCTCTCGAACAATAGTAATTCCCCAAGGTAGGAAAATAGTTCGCTCTTACGCTCAGACTTTTAAAACCAAACACTTAAAGTTAATCACTAAATATCTGTTATTTCACAATTAAATAAGTATAAACACTGTCACTCATAAAGTTTCGGATAATTGGTTAGTTACTGAGATATTTCCGATCTAAATCGTCTAGATGTTAGCAGAAAGGCGTATTTTGGCTCTGACGTCAGCGAAGGTATAAATCAAGGATCTTGGAGATGACGCAACTCTTGTCCGGGTTTGAACGTGGTACTGACATGACGTACTAGGTGTGTGCGTGTGCGTTGGCGAGGTTGGCAGTTCAGCATTTGAGTTGGTACCACTGGGTCAGCCATGATGGATTTTTGGTCATGTGGGGCGTGGCACTTATGTTGATATGAACTTGTAAACATTTCAAAGGGGTCGGTCGGTCTTTATTTCTCTCCACAATCTGCAAACTTGTGGAACGAGTGTTCGATATGCCTGCTCAACTGTAAATGCAATTTTGAACTTTTGATTTTGAAAATAAAACCTTGAAGTTTTCTAACAGTGACCTGTGTGCTTCAGTGTTAGCATAAAACCCTTTTCTCTATTTGTGGGTAACAAATATAGTGGCGGCCTGAGCATTCAGTTGAGTTATCTTGGCTACATGGTCAATTCAAAATTATTTATCGAGTTTTAAAGAGAACTGTTGGTCGACAAGAGTGTAAGTTAAGGCACTTAGACGATACTACAACCCCGGTATCGGTCTTTGTCCTTACAATACTAGAGGATTCAGTAAACTAGTGTGCAAAATTGAAGGGGGAAATAGGTATAATTATTAAAATTGAAGAGATATTTAAAGGAAAGTTTCAGCAAATTTAAGGATGGACCTATTAAAGTGGCACTGACCTGGGAAGGAGAACATTACAGAGGTAAGAGACAGCAAGGTACAAGGGAATAATTATAACAACTACACAAGGAATTAATGATAGCAAAGAATGTGACTAAAGATGTGTTTATGAAGTATTTATTGCTGCAGGGAGACAATGTACAGGTGAATTTTGAAATTTGAATGACTGAATGATTGTGTCAGAAGTTAGGTTATTTAGAGATGACATAATGTTATTATAAAACTGACTTCAATTTACAAGTACACAACACAAAAAAATTGAAAAATGCTCTTCCTATTCTGGAGCCCAATTGTACAATAAGCTTCCTACAGAATTAAGGTTCATCAGTGATATGAGAGAACAGTTCAGGCATAGGCTTAAAGAGTATTTATGTAATAAAGCTTTCTACTCAATCAAATAGTATTTAAAGGATAAAACAAGGGAAACAACAGCATGAATAAAGAAACTGTGCATAAACGGTGTATAATCTTATCACATATTTGCCAATGAAAATATAATAAAGTAAAAAAATAATGTAAATGTATGATGATTAAGTGACTGATAAAAAATTAAAAATGTACTAGTAGAGATATTTAAGGCATTAAACTTATAATATTTGACTTGTTCTAAATTTCATGGGACCAAATAAATGAATGAATGAATGAATAATAGGATAAAAATGGTAGAATTTAATAGGCTGCAGGGAGATCTGGACAGAAAATCTAGCTGGGTAGGTCAACATGGGATGATGATAAATGCCAAGAAGAGTCAGCTTGTTAGATACACAGATAAAAAGCTAAAAGTTGATTATGATCATAAAGTGAGGAAGAATTTCTTGTTGAAGACTAGAAATACCTTGGCAGAAAATTTGATAACAAACTTAACTGGGCAGGGACAGAGAATAGGAAAAGATTTTAAAATCGTTGATGGAGAAAGTGATGAGGGGATCAGACCATTGCTCGAATATGGCAGTATAGAAAGAGATTCACATTTTGGGTATCAAGTACAGGAGTATGAAGGGTTGCAAATAAAGGCTGGTAGATTTGTCTCCAGAAATTACTACAGAACACAGTAAGTAACTGATATGGTAAAGGATTCATTGGTTGACAGGAGAAGGGTGAACAGAGTCATAGAGGTGTGCAAGGTGTATATTGGTGATGAGATATTAGCTTAAGCATTAGGAGTAGTGCTTTGTAAGGACCCAAACCTATACTAGGGGTGAAGTATAGGCCTAGATACCTCAACTGAATGTTTGCTTGAAGTGAAATGTTCTCTAAATCTGCATCAATAATTTTAAATTACCATGTTGCCTGTCTGGAATATTCAACTGTAATGCAAGTCGGGCACCACAAAGCTTATTTGAACAAAAAGCTTAGGAAAGGTTGCAGTTCACTACTAAAATATTTAAAATCCACTTGATGAAAAACTTGAATTTTTATTTTAAAGTCACATTTCAAAAATTTGCATTTACAGTTGAGTAGGCGATCGAACAAACGTTTCCAAAAATTACAGGTTATGGAGAGGAAGAGAACCAGCCGATACCCCTTTTTGTAAAGTTAAAAGTTCATAATCATTGTTAGTATCTCGTCAGAAAATCTAGCATGGTGATACATCAGCCATGCGGTCACTCAAAGTTCAACTATTTCCGACACATGCACCATACCGAGCGCAGACTACTTTCACACAACGTTCTTTGAGTAAAGACAAAAGACAACCCTCTCTCCTGGGCTCCTACCTATATACCCCCATCCGCATACCACATGTATATGGACACTTTATCCAAAGAAGTGTGAAAAAATGTAATTATAGAATACGTTTGAAATCTACCCATGGCCTTTGAGGTTTATGAAAAGTATTTAGTAAAAATTCTCAAATGATTAGCTTCCTTGTAATTAAATTTTTTTTTCTGGCATATTGGTAAAAAGATTCCGAAAGCCAATTAGTGATTCCCCGTTTTCTATCTGAATGTATTCAGTTTTTAGGCAACCCTGCTGGATTGCAAATTATTGCAATAAAATTAGTGCCATCATGTTCTCTGTTAATTCCTGATTCCAGTGGTATAATTTTTATTAATGTCGGTGGTGTTATAGCAAAGTTATTAGTTTGTCTAAATCAGGTTTAGTATGTTTTAGAAGCTAACTCAGTTTATATTTAATAATTATCCTTCTGCTGCTTATATCGAAAAAGTGGAGTTATCTGAACTTTCTTTGAATTTAGTCACATGTTTTATTTATTTAAGCGGCTTGGTTTAATCGCAATTTAATTTCGAAATTACCACGTTGTGATTAGTGACGAAATAACTTTAAAATTTATATAAAATCTGTTCTATTGCATGTAATGTTCTAAAATTTTAATATGCTGTACTAAATTTTATAGTCTTTCAGGAAATTTACTTTTTAGTACGAGAAATTATCAAAACATATGGCAAAAAATGTTAAAAGTGAAAGTGCTCTCCATGAGGCGTTTAAAATTTTATTTAAGCTATTTTCATGGCATGAAACTACGGAATTTTAATGAATTTAGCTTTCTTTTGAATTATTATTATTATTTTAAAATTACTTTGCTACATCAAAAAGTGTCGAGAGTTAGTGAAGCGATCACGTAACCCAAAATCTATTGTTTACAAGTTGGATAACAATGGATTACTCTATTCCAGGTTAGTTTAAAGATTATTTACTATTAAAAATATTTATTTAGTGCTTCTATTGTGTGTTTTAGGTCTTTACTGTTTTCAAAACGGTTTATTTATGGAGTTAGTTTACAGTATCAGCTTCTGCATGAAATGCTTATCATATCCTGTAATAGCAATGAAAATTTATATGATTGCTATAAAGCTTACTTCTTCCCTTATGCTCTGTAGCTATGAAAACTAGGAATTACCCAAATTCTAAGGTAGAGCTTGGAAGATAAATGATGACGATGACTACAAGCTGGCACAAGAGCATTGGAATATTTTCTTTCCTAGTTAGAGGGGAAAGAGAGGGGGGAGAGGTTGGGGAGTGGACCACGTTACCCAGTGAAAATTGGCAAACATGCTGAAAGAATTTAAAGTTGAAATTTGTAGAGGTCAAAAGTAGGTGGGTAGAGGAAAGGGGAAGAAGTGGGTGTGTAGGGAAGTTTACACCGTAGCATGCACTTCATTTATTTACAACTTACGCAGATGTTTGGTGTATATTCATATATTACGTCTGAACATTGAATGGTGTACATTGCTTATATCTCTTACCAAACAAATTAATAAAGAAAAATAACTGATAATCTACTATTACTAGAATTATAAAGCTTCATAATTTGATAATACAAGCATGAAAATTTTAAAAGTTACTGATTAAAATATGGAAGAGAGACTTAGGTCATCAAGACTTCGGTGGTTTGGGCATGTGAAGAGAATGACTAGTGAAAGACTGCCAAAAACTTATTTGGAAAAAAGGATACTGGGCAAAAGACCAGTGGGAAGACCAAGAAGAAGATGGACAGACCAACTGAAGGAGGACGTAGAGAGAAGAGGCTGGAATTGGGAGTACATCACAGACAGAGAAACCTTTCTGGACAGGAAAAGGTGGAGAACAATCGTCTATAACAACCAAGGCTCGTAAACCACACCCGGGAAACTGGAGATGGTCCCCAACGATAATGATGATGACTGATTAAAATTTTCTGATAGTTATTCATTTGTATCTCAAGATACAAGAATATAACAAACCTGTCATTGTTAAATAGTTTTATTCCAAGATTGACAATGCTATGACAGTAGGCAAGCATGCACATTCTCATAATGGGATTATTCATCACAATTAAATTAAATTAAACACAACAGAAAGAGCAGAATGGTATAACGACATATTGGGATCAGATTTTGGGTAGTCTGCTTCTGGAATTTGTGCAGGTTTCACTGTTTCAGTTTCCAGAGGAAAATTTAAGTAGTGAGCTGAAACATATTTTAAATTGGAAATGAAAAAATTTAAATGTATACAGTTTTTTTATTGCAGAAACCTGCTTATCTGCTGGTCTTTGATTGCTTGGAGAATTATTGCAACACTACAGATCTTGTGACTTCGGTAAAAAAAGATTCAATGTTAATCAAAATTTGTATAACAGTCAAAGAATGGCGACTGGAATGATATTTGGAGACAAATCAAATTTAAGTTTGGTCATTATTTTTACATGGTTAAGCCTCCTGTCTTTGCACTGACTTTCTAATTGCTAGCAATTCATTGTCCTTTAAATACAATGGTGGTGACAAAAACAATTCACTCTGCATCCTTTTACAAATAACTTGTCACTATTTTCCAACTGTTCCTAACAGCTTCCTTCTGTTTTTGTATGATTTTTTCCTATTTTGGTGTTTCTGTAACTTTCTCAATCCAACTTTTTCTTGTTGTGTCATGCTGTTTTTATGCTTTCATTGTTTTTGTTCACAATATTACATCTGTCGTGCAAGCGTGATTCCCAAGAAAGCGAGCTTGTACCTCTGTCCAATCGGTTTGACGCATTGTCTGGATCTGATTCAGTCCTGCAATCGTCGGCCTGTGAGTTGGCAGCCCCACAGCCCGCTAAGTCTGGACAACTGCAGAAGGGGGTTTTAGTGGTCGGTAGCTCCAACGTTAGGCGGTTTATCGAACCCCTTAGGGAAATGGCGAAGAGGTCGGGGATAAATTCCGGTATCCATTCATTGTGTATTCCGGGGGGTCTGATCCGAGATGTGGAACAGGCCATCCCGGATGCCATTGAACGGACAGGGTGCAGCCAGCTGCGGATTGTGGCTCATGTCGGCACCAATGATGCTTGCCGCCTAGGGTCGGAGGTTATCCTCTCGTCCTTTGGGCGACTTGCAGAACGGGTGAACTCTGTGGCCATTGGCCGCAAGATTTCTGCTGAGCTATCCATCTGCAGCATTGTCGATAGGACTGACTGTGGACCTCTGGTTCAGAGCCGTGTTGAGGGGCTGAACCAGAGATTACGGCGCTTCTGTGATAGTCATGGCTGCAGATTCCTTGATCTTCGCCCTGGGGTTGAGTCTTGTAGGAATCCCTTGGATAGATCAGGGGTGCACTACACACGGGAATCGGCTACACGGGTGGCAGGGGCCGTGTGGAATGCATTGGGGGGTTTTTTAGGCTGAGGGAGGATGACCCTGAGGATGAAATTCAGTTGCGGACAGCGAAGATAAATTCATCACCGCGTGTTAGGGGTAGCTTAAAAGAATCCCAAACATTAAAAGTTCTAGTAGTTAACTGCAGAAGTGTTTGTAATAAACAGCCTGAACTCGAAAACGTTATTCGTAGTACAGATGCTGATATCGTAATAGGCACAGAAAGTTGGTTAAAACCGGATATAAGTTCAGCCGAAATTTTTAATAGTAACATGAACATTTTCCGTAAGGATAGGTTGCATTCTCAAGGAGGTGGTGTATTTATAGCTGTTAGTAAGTACCTCCCATGTAGCGAAATTGATGTCCATACTGTCTGCGAAATCATATGGATCAAGCTCAACGTAGCTAGGACAAAACTTGTGATAGGCTCCTTCTATCGTCCACCCGATGCAAGCGTAAATATTGCCGAGGCCTTAAGAAATAATGTAAATAATATAGCACGGCAATTTCCGGACCATACAATAATGCTAGGAGGTGACTTTAACTTGCCAGATATCGACTGGACTAATTACGTTCACGTTACTGGGGGCAGGGATAAAGCAGCTTGCGAAATCATTCTAGACCTCTTCTCAAATCACAATCTTGAACAGCTCGTAACTGAACCAACGCGATGCCTCAACGGTAGCGAAAATATTTTAGATATATTTGTTACAAATAGGCCTGAACTATTCACGAATATTGCTACCACCGCAGGAATAAGTGATCACAAAGCTGTAATTGCTACAGTAAAACTAACAACCACGCGCAGAAATAGAAAAGAGAGGATCGTTTACAGATTAGAAAAGGCTTCAAAAGAGTGTTTTAGAGCGTATTTGAGGCATAATTACCACACCTTCTTAGTAGCTGGAGGCACCGTTGAAGAGAGGTGGCATCGATTCCTACATATACTCGGGGAAGGTATGAACTTGCATATACCGAAACGGACAATCAGGGAAGAGAACGATCCACCATGGTACACACGGGAGGTTAAAAGGTTACTCAAGAAGCAAAGGAAGATACATGCACGATCAAAAAGGACGATGCATCGGACTGATTTAGATAAGCTAGAGGAGGTAAGGGGACGTGTTAAGAATGCGATGCGTGAGGCCTTTAATAACTTTCGTGGAAATTCTCTCTCTAAGAGCCTCACTGAAAACCCTAAGAAATTTTGGTCGTATGTAAAAAAAGTTAGTTGTAGTGGGAACAATAAGCCAGTTCTAATAAAAGACGGACAGGAAATTGAAGACAGCCGCGACAAGGCTACCGTATTTAACACCGAATTCAAAAATTCATTCACGCGAGAAAACATGGAAAACATCCCCACTTTACCACATCGTGTGGAATTAGAGATGGATCCGATAGAAATTGATAGCGTAGGAATTGTAAAGCAATTAAAACTCCTGAAGTGGGGTAAAGCGCCGGGTCCCGATGGTATACCGGTAAGAGTATTTTCTGAGTACGCGGAGGATATTGAACCATTTCTGTCAGATATATTCCGTAAATCACTAGAAGAGAGAAAAGTACCTTCTAGCTGGAAGATAGCCCAGGTAATTCCCGTTTTTAAGAAAGGAGATCGGAGTGATCCTAGGAATTATCGACCCATATCTCTAACATCGGTCTGCAGCAGAATTCTGGAACATGTCATATGCTCAAACATAATGAAGTTTCTAGATGAGAACGAGTTACTAACACCATGTCAACACGGATTTCGGAGGAAGAGATCGTGTGAAACACAATTGGCCCTATTTTCCCACGACATAATGAAAGTTATAGATGCAGGTTCGCAAGTTGATTCAGTTTTTTTGGATTTTCAGAAAGCTTTTGATTCTGTGCCACACAACCGACTTTTAGCGAAGATTCGAGCTTACGGTATTTCGGCTCAGATTTGCGAGTGGATACGTGATTTTCTAACTGGTCGATCACAGTATGTTGTTGTTGACGGGGAAGCCTCTTCTAAGATAAATGTTACTTCGGGCGTTCCTCAAGGAAGTGTAATAGGTCCACTTCTTTTCTTAATATTTATAAACGATCTAGGTGACAACGTCAAATGCTGGTTGCGATTGTTTGCCGACGATGTAGTTATCTATAGGGAAATAAGGTGCTCCGACGATTGCTTAGAAATTCAGCGTGATTTGGATGCTATTTTCGATTGGTGCCGTAAATGGCAGCTTACACTAAATTGCAAAAAGTGCAAGGCAATGCGGATAAGTAACAAGAAGAATCAGTTTGTTCACGATTACAAAATAAACAATTCAGCTGTTGACACGGTTGATTCCGTGAAGTATCTGGGGGTGATAGTACAAAGCAACATGAAATGGGACAAGCACATAACTTCCGTCGTAGGCAAGGCTAATTCTAAATTACGTTTCATAGGTCGTATTTTGAGGAATTGTAATGCTCAAACAAAGGAGATAGCGTATAAAACACTAGTGCGTCCGCATCTGGATTACTGTTGTGGGGTTTGGGATCCGTATCGCAAGGTTCTGATTGACTCAGTTGAGAGGGTGCAGAGGAGAGCCGCTAGATTCGTGACTTGTTGTTACAGCCCTTATGAAAGCGTCACAGAATTGATACATAGATTGGGCTGGGATAGTTTGGAAGACAGACGACGTAGCTTGCGTTCGAATTTATTGGAGAATATGCGAAAAAATTTAAATTTCGAGTGCAATGAAATACTTCTTCCGCCAACCTATTTAGGTCGCAATGACCGGAGGGATAAGATTAGAGAAATAAGATGCCGTACTGATACTTATATGTATTCCTTCTTTCCTCGCACTATTCGGGATTGGAATGGGCGGGTTTAGGATTGGTGCTTAGCACCCTCTGCCACCCACAATTTTTGTGATTTGCAGAGTATGAATGTAGATGTAGATGTAGATGTCCATCATCTTCAACCTCCTTTCGCAGCATCTAAATATTATGTTTTTATTTTATTTGCTATTTGAGCATTTGACTCAGTTTCCAATATGTCTGTGGTTGTTAAAATTTGAACTTCTAAGTACTGTTGTTACTAATGCAGTTTTGCTATTCTTTTATCTTCCCAGTAATATTAGTGCCAGTTAACTTTTTTGGTTCTGTGGTTATTTTATTATTATTTTTTAAACTTTATTTTTCCAATCATCACACTCCCTAATTGCTGCCATTACCATTATGGTTTGGAAAATTTTTGGTCTTATAATTTTTTAAATACATTTTTCATCCAATTTATTTTTCATCTGCTAATGTGGATTAATCCCCACTTTTGCAAAAAAAAAAAAAATAAAAAAAAAAAAAAAAATAAAAAAAAAAAAAATCTCTTTTGGCTGTGGGCATTCCTCCAACACCATTTCCCCCTCTCCCCTTGGTAACATGTCACTGTCAAAACCCACTGGAAACTGTGTCACATTCATGCCTTCTGCTTCACTCGATCCAATTCCCATAAATCATGTAAATTATTTTGTAACATACTTTGCTCCCCCTCCTCACCACTGCAGTTTGAACGCAAAACTGCTTGTCTCTGGCTGCTGCCTCCTTTCTTCATGAATTTCAGGATATGGATCAGCCTCTGAATGGATTTTTTTTTTTTTGGTTGTGAAGGAGCACACACAGGTGACAATTTACCTACACACACGTTTTTCCATGTTCCATACCTGTCTACTTTTATCATCTATGATTTTTAAATTCTTTCAACCTTGTTGGATAGTAAATTCATCACTTGCTATGACAATTTATTCAAATCCCTTATTCCCTTGCATAAAACAGACAATTTTCACATTCCCTTTTGCTGGAAGTCCAGTGTCATCTTGTGGTCATTTTCATGTTTTTCCTTCTTTCCTCCTAATTCTTCAACCAAAATGTTTCCAAGTCTCATTACCAATTTATGCCTTGTATACTATCAACACCCTCTTTACCTTCAACCTGTCTTCAGATGAATCTCATTTCAGCTCCTTTATTATATTTGAAACTAATTGTGTTCCCAGAAATTTTCACAGAAAAATATATCAGCTCTCTTCTGCACCCCCCTGAAACTCAAAATGTGGGCCCCATATCACGCCACCATATTCAAGCTATGGTTTGACCACAGCTTTCCAACCCAGTTTTATGAATTCTTTGGTACAGCCTCTCATCATTATTTACAATAAATGATGAATTCTTCGACATGTTATTTCTTCCCCTCTAATACTAAAACTTTAGATTTTTATCTGACTCTTCTTTGTATTTATCTTCCTTTCATATTGACCTACCAAGCTAGATATTCTGTCCAGTTCACCCTGCAGCTGTTCACAGTATTCTTCCAATTTGATCTTATTATACATTTTCCTAATCCTCTGATATATGTTACTTTACAATAATCTTCCAGTTTTGGAAGTTATTCATTGAAAACTTGAACCATGCCTTAACTTTTCCTTATCCCCACCATCAAGATTGTAATTAAAAAAATGTCTAGAATTTATTTCTCTTAAACTACGACTCTGTTTGAGACAGGATAAACATTAAAAAATGGCTCTATCTCCCAGTATTTTTCTTTGCCTTTAAAAATCATTTCATCATTTCATACAGACACCTGTTGCCAGAATCTCAACACTCCCATGATGTCACTCAACATGGAAACTATGATAATGAAAACTTTAAGCCCTTAAATCCTGAAGTAATCGAAAAACTAAAATCATATTCACAATCCGTGTTTTTTTCTTTTGTTTAAATATATTTTTAATCCTGTAGTTCAACTTTTTTCAAAAATTTTGTATCTGTATTTATCTAAAAAAAAAAAAACTATTTCTATTTTACCTACAGGGTACATTTTTACATATTATGTGTAATTTCTCATTACAAATCTATTGTCGTAACAAACTTTTGTATATCTTACACATTGAGCAATATTTCTTTATTAGAAAGATTTTTTCCACCTATAAATATTATACTTCAAATTAATCATCATTTTTTGCTACCTGTAGCAATGAATGCAAAGAGAGGGGTTCGACTAAGAAATTTCAACCTCCTAAACTTATATTCTCTTATGATGTTGGTTGATTTCAAACTTCTAAAGTGCCTTATTACTAAGAAAATCCTTACAGAAATCATTTATTGTATGACTGGTTAGTGGTAAGCTTCTTTCTAAGCAGTTTCAAAGATATTATGGATATATAACAATTTCTGACCTTTTTTTTTAACTGCTTAACGTCTCCTATAACAACTAGGTCTTTAGAGATGGGAAAGGATGGGGGGCAAGGAATGGGAAGGAATTTGGCCATGGCCTTTTGAAGAAAGCATCCCGGCATTCACCTGGAGTGATTTGGGGAAACCATGGAAAACCCAAATCTGGATGCCTGGACGGGGATTCGAACCGCCGTCCTCCCGAATGCGGGTCCAGAACGCTAGCCGTTACACCACCACGCTCAGTAATTTCTGACCTGTTCCTCTACCAAACACAGTGCATAATGGTTTAAGTGTGTTCATTTCTTGCCACATTTAGAATTTTCTTATGTGCAATAAGGGGACCACACCCTAACCACAGAAAATACCCCTATAACATAGCACCACCTCCCTTGTATTTCATTGTTGGCACTTCACATGGCAGGTAATGTTTATCAGGCATTCACCAAATACCAACATTTCCACTGGATTGCCAAAGCACATTGCATGATTCGTTACCCAAATAACATGTTTCTCTATACACCACCTCAACTTTTGCTTAGTGCTGACTACAGAAATGTTTGGCTTATGAGCAGCAGCCCAACTTTTGTAACCCCATTATTTTTAACTCCCAATGTACAGTCTTTGTAGTGGTAGCACTTTGGAACTAATGAGTGATTCCTTCCACTGATTATTTCTAGTGATTTTATAAAACCTACCTCCACAATGCTCGCAGTACCTGTCTATCGAGTTCTGCCTCGTGTTGGTTTAGCTGTGGTCATTCCTTTGCATTTCCACTTCACAATCATGACGCCAACAGTCAACTTAGACAACTTTAGAATTGTTGAAATGTCCCTGATGGATTTGTCATTCAGGTAACAACTCACTTTAAGAGTCACTGAACTCTCCTTCCTGATCCACTCTTCTGTTACTGCTTCTCTACTAATAGCACAGTACTCAACACACCATCTGCTCTATACTGGCAGGTCGGCTTGTCCTGATATTTAGTGTTTGATTCCACATTACGTGGGGGTGTACATACACATTTGAACAGATAGTGTATTTAAAAATTTCTGTGCCCTTGTGTTAATCTCAGTTGACAAATGGCAAATTTAAACACCCACTAATAATGACCAATCTACACTTATCTCCAAACTATGAACATGTGTTTGGTTTCTCCCCAAGAACCTCATACCATGACAAGCAACAAACTTCCCATATATATATATATATATATATATATATTACCACCCCAGAGATCTAGCAATAGCATTTTATGGCTATGATCTATAAATATGAATTAACTGTAACAGTTATTGCTAAGCAATATGAATATCCCTCAACCAATTGCTCCCCTATCTCTCTGGTACACACTTTAACCATGGGGAAAACCTCATTGTCTAGTACTCCACTCATTAGCTGAGACTCTACTCCTGTAACTACTTGGAGTTTGTATATCTCTACTAAGTTACTAAGCTCTAGTTCTTTATTTATTATACTACAACAGGTCCACAGGTAGTAGTCTTACAACTGCCTTTGTGACATTTTCAGCATTACCCTTCACCTTCCCATTTGCAACACTGATTCCTAATGTTTCATTATCTTCAACTATTCCTTTAGCTTTTATGGTTTTTCCCATAATTAATCTGCACTTTATATCCCTTTGGTCCCCAATTTTCTTTCGTCTAACCCAAAAAGGCACAGTCCTGACATCATCATAACTGGAAGTTGGCTCCCTCACAGATCTAGTTGATAATTACTGTATAGGTGTAGGCCATGTCTAATGAAATGCCATCTACAATGGTGTACATTGGCACCACCCCCAACACAGAACTAATACCTTTTCAGGCAGCAACCCAGTCTCCATGTTTACCCCTCTCACAGCGTGATTCCCTGTGGCCAGTGATAGCAACTTAGGACCTGGTATGATATACCCCCTTCACCACTTTCCTCAGATCTCTCTCTATACTATTACTCGTGTTTCTATCAATACTATTTCTCACACCTCCCACTATTACTATTCTATCCTCTTTAATGAAATTATTATAAAGTGACTCTTTATCATCTTTATCCACTTTGTAGTCAAACACTTTCAACTTCTTCTATAGAACCTTCCCTACTACATCAGAAACACACTACACTTCATGGACATTCCTCTACCTCCAGAATGTTTCCTTCTCTCCACTGATGTTACCTACTGATACACAAATATCCTCCTCAGTTATCTTGAAAATATCCTGGATATGCATTCTGCTACCCCAGCACATCCTTTCTCACATCCCTGCTCCACTTCCGTCTCTTTAAAAACAGTTCCTCCTCCATTTCCCAAGTTTATCACTAGTTACCCAACATTGCAAAGCCCCATCTTTTGTAAACCTTTTCCTCAGTCATCTGGAAGAACACTTCTCAAAGAAATACCTACTGGTTCAGATACATAAATGATATATTTATTATCTGGTTCTAGAGGAAAAACCACATACTATACTTCCTCAATTCCATTAATAGTAACTAATCTATCAACTTGACTCCAAATGCACATCATCTCTCTGTGAATTTGACTTCCTCACCTCTGTGCACAGCAAGTCAAAACATTTAAAATGTCAGCTACTTTGACAGTGCTTTTCTTTATTCTTTTGAGTTTGTGGAGAGTTCTTTGTGGCTGCTGTACTCCTAGCTTCGGTTTTGTTGGTTGATTGGAGATTTAACTTTCTTTTTCATAATAATAATAATAACATCAAGAGTGTCCTGGTAGCTCAGTGGTTAAGGTGCTTGCTTTCAAAACATTCGCTGCTCCAGTCCCGGGTTCGAATCCCAGCAGGCGCAGGAATTTTGAGAGTTGTTTAATCATATGAGCTATGCCAGGAAGCTCCGTGTTTCGGATTCCACATTAAACTGTAGGTCCCAGAGGAAAGGAACTGGCCATCCTATCTCTGACACAATGGCTTAGTATGCCTCCTTCGGGAGGATCCAACCAAACTTTGGGTTGTGGACTAAGTTAAGTTAAGTTTAATAATATCAAAACCCTAACAATACTGAATCACAATTTTCACACAGCAACAGCGATCATGGACGTTTGCATTAAATTCCTATGTGTTTCACATACCCACTCATGACAAAAGGGGCCATCAAAAACATTATTGGTTGGTTGTATTTGCCTTATCTTGTAAGACCCTAGGCTGATACTGGGGTGGAGTATAGCCTTAGTGCCTCAACTTACACTCTTGATGATGACTAACAGTTCTCTGTAAAACTTACGAAATAATTTTGATTTGACCATGTAGCCTGGATAGTTCAACTTGAATGCTTCAGGTCGCCACAATATTTGTTGACCCACAAATATTGAAAAGGTTATCAGTTAACTACGAAATAATAACAGTTCACTTTTCCAAAGTTCTTCAAATTTATTCAAATAAAACCAAAAGTTCAAAACAGCATTCTAAAAGTTGATTTGGCTCATCGAACATACGTTTCCAATAGTTTGCAAGTTGTTGAGAGATGTTAAACCCGACCGAGCCCCTGATGTAAAATTCTACCAGTCCATGTTACAGTTAAAAACCCGCCATAGGTCGAAGTCCCAAAATGGCCAACTCGGTAGTGCCAACCCTGACCATCTCCTACCAACCGCACCGACGGTTACACAACCTAGACGCACATATCAGCACAGCTCCCGAACTAGTAAAGATGGCCGGACTTCTCAGCAACAGGTTATATAGACTCTCTGACGTCACAGCCAAAACACAGGTTTCTGCTAACACTTTGAAAATCTAGGTCTGAAATATCTCGGTAACCAAACAAATATAAGAAACTTAAAGTGTGACAGTGTTTAGACTTTTTTAATAGAGAAATAATGCATATGCAGTGAGTAACTTTAAGAATTTAGTTTAGAAATCCTAAGCGTATGATGCGAACTATTTTCTACCCCGGGGAATTTCTATCCTTCTCGAAGTTTCGATATTTCGTCATTTCAGTTAAACCACAATTTATCCAAATAATATTATTATCAGCGTATTCTCCCAAAATTTCTGAGTTTTTTGGTGTAACTTTTATTAAGATTGATGCGCTGATAGTGTAATTACAGTATTGACAAGATTTACCAAAAATGCTATGTGTGTTTTAATTTAATAACTTTATTTCTATTACTTTTATCGGAAATGTAAAATTACCAAAATATTCTCTGTATTGAATTACGTATTCTGAAAGTTGTTTCATCTCTGTATCTAATTTTGATCAGCTGTAATAAATTCCTAAACTTGCCACGTGCTTTCATTGAAAAATAATCTTTAAAATCTTTCTAGAATAGGTTCTACTGCATGGAATTGCTTGAAATTAATATATGTGATATTCGATTTTTGTGTCTTTTCGGAAATCTACTTTTTATTTCGAAAGCTTTCTAGGATTTTGTGATAAAAATGTTGAAAGTGAAGTGCATCTAACGAAGTATTAAAAAATTGATTTAGTTATTTACACGTCCAGAAACTACAGAATTTTAGTGAATTTATATTTTAATTGCGTTATTACTTCTTTAAAACTACTTTAGTCTGTTCGAAAGTGTTCAAAAACAGTGAAATACCAAATATTAGAAATCTATTTTTGGTGAACTGCATTATTAAGGATTATCATGTTTCAAGTTAGTAGAAAGTTTTTATATTATTATAGGAAGTTAATTTAGTTGGTTTATTAAATGTTGAGCTACTTTATCACTCTTAAATCGGTTTAGAAATGACGAAATGCTCCCAAAGTAGAAGCTCACAGGTTCAAAACTGAATTATTAATGATTATTTAATTTTCGGTTGACTTAAAGTTTGTTTACTATTATACAAAGTTTATATAAGGCTGTTATTAAATACTGACAGTCTTTACTGCATTTAAATTAGTTTAGAAATGGTGAAATGGAGCTATAGCAAAATTTATTGTTTGAAACTGAATTTGAGTGATTTAACCTATTTCCTCCCAAGATAATGTTTTCTTACTGTTATAGAAAGTTTATTTAGGCCTTTTATTAACTTTTGAATACTTTTACTGCTCCTAAAAAGGGTTTATTTAGTCTGTTTGGTTACAGTGTCTGCATGCTATATAAAGCTTCACTCTCCTAACCTATACAAGAAACGAAACTATCTTTTACTAAAGAGTGAGCTTTCCCCCCTTATGCCTAAAGGTGAGGAGCTAGAATTTGATAAAATTCTAAGGTTCTTACAATCTTTTTAAAAAATAAAAAACCTGGAAAACACAAAATTGGAACAACTTCGTGAAGAAGCTAGCTGGTACTTCATGGGGAGCTGACGCAGAATCACTACAAACAACCGCCCTCATGATGATTTACCCTGTTGCTGAGTACTGTGATCCAGTGTGGCAACGTAGTGCTCACACTACAAAAATCGATGTCCATCTGAATGAGTGTATAAGAGTAATAACTGGAACCCTAAAATCCACCCCAGTCCCCTGCCTACATCTGATCAGTAATATACCACCTCCAGAGGTAAGGTGCCAAGAAGCAACGGCACGTGAGTGGATAAAACTATGCTATCCTGATCATCCACAGGATCTCCCAATCCACAAGGTCTTAAATCCAGAAAGCCAGTATGGCAAGATGTGTTTGACTTTGAATGTCAAGGAAAAATGGCAACAAAGCATCTGCGAACATCCAGGATCCCACAACTGCACTATCAGAATTCCAGCTGAAGAGAGACCAGTGGGTCAAACTAAATCGCCAAGTAACAGGCCATGCCAACTGCAACGCCATGCTGTATTAGTGGGATCTTCAGGATTCTCCTGCCTGAATTTGGAGCTCCTTCCCAGAGTGTGGAGCATATCATCAAGGAATGCCCTCTATGGAAGTACGATGGACCATGTCAAGATGTTTTGTGTGCTACAACTTCCTTCATTGAATGGCTGCAACAATTGGACATCAGTTTGTGAATGCTACCAATGTTCTTGTTGTTGTATATATTGTAAATACTTATATGTATTACACTAGCCATAGGACAAATAAATAAATATAGAGAAAATAATCCATCACCATAGATGAAGGCAGGAGAGTCAGACAAACCAAAAAAATTAACACACTTTACAATATTTTGCTAAAAAAACCGTGATCATGTAGGAGGCAAGATGTATAGCAAGGGAAAAAATTTGTACACATCCAGACCTACCAAATGAATGTACCAAAGATGAAACAAGACAGAAAGGTGGCATTTATACCAGTGGTGAAGGGAGAAAGTAGACCAACAGTAATAGTGGGAAAGAATAATCTTTGTGAATACCAGCAAAGGTAAAGTAAAAATATTTAAAGAAATATTTTTTTCTAAATATATAATTTCAATATGTTGCAATATATACATATACAATTGACTGTAACCATTGTCAGATTAGTTTCAGTCAAGCCAAACAACCTAATATTAGTTCTGATAGGATATGGGTTTAATTTGTTTTTCTTGTTTGCAATTTGTGTTATCTTTGTAATACAAAAGTTTGATTCCAAATTACAAGATTCAGTTTATTTTATCAAATGCTGATTAATAAATTTGTTTTTTCTAATACAGTGACAAGATACCTTAATGTGTCCATTCTGTGCTGCAGCATGGAGTGCAGAAAATCCACTGGAATTTGGTTCTTTGCTGAATCCATGGCTCAGTAGGAAGTTCACCAGCTACACAAAAAAGTAATCAATGGCACCAAATTTAATGTATACAATTAAAATGATATTCAATGTTTATGAATATAATTAATATATACTAGAAACATGGTTAATATCAAATAAAATCAAGCACATCATATAATGACACAATTTTCATTTTCTTCTCTGCAAACAGTAGTAGAAATGATTGGATTAAATTTTTTGTAAACAGCAACATTGGAGTTGAAAAACTGTAATGGGGTAGTATTTCTATGAAAATGGACAGCAAAAGCAAAACCATTAACAAACACCAAAAACACAATATTTGGGGTTACTCCCTTCTTCAAATTTCTTTCATAACTGGAATGTTAAATTCCTTTCCCCTTTCCTTTTCTGATTTACAAATTTTAATTTTAAATTCATTAAGCAATTTTGGTAAATTATTCATCGCTTTACTTCATAATTTGTTCCAATCCTTGACACCATTACCAACAAAAGAAAAATTTCTCACTCCCTTGTGCATGAAATTGAGTGCAAGCTTGAGGTCATGGTCGTCTCTCCCCTTCCATGCACTGTTACTAATTCTTTGACCAATATTCCTACAAGCTCTATCACCAACATATGCCCTATACATTCCCAGCACTCTCTTCACCCTCCTCCTTTCCTGCAATGAGTCCCAATCCAGATCCTTTATCATATCAATTACTGATTGGGTCCCCTGATAATTTATGTAAACAAATCTAGCTGCTCTTCTTTGCACACCTTCCAACTCCTGTATTTGATAACCAAAATGTGGGTCCCAAACAACATTCAACCAATGGTATGACTAAAGTTTTGTAGCCCAACTTCCTAACTTCTCTGCTACACCCTCTCATCAACCTCTCCTGTAAATAAAGGATTTTGTAACCTTTTCCTACCACCTGCCCAATGTACTCTGCAAAATTGAGTTTGTTATCAAACGTGATGCCATGATATTTAGACGTCAAGCTTTCAACAAGCAATTCTGGCCCCACCCTATAATCAAAATCAACCTACCTAATAAGCTGGCTTTTAAGAATTCCTTTACCTAGCGAGTAACTTTTTCATTCAATCCAATAGATTTCAGTTCATTTAAAACCATTTTATGGCTACACTATCAACTTGTTCTCCATTGTCAAGTTCATCTAAAATATCTTGCATATAGCCCACCAGCTGAGATTCACATGAATATCCTTGCCTAAAGCCATGATGTTGATCTGAAAACCAGTTTCATTCCTCACAGACATTTCTGATATAGTTACATCTCCATCATTTTTCCTATCACTGATGTCAAACTAATTGGCCTGTTATTTTCAACTCTATTTGTAACCTCTCCTTTATGAACCGGTACTACTATCGCTCTTTTCCAATCCTCTGGTAAGCAGCAAGACCTCAAACTCATTTTAAATAAAATTTCAAGGTAAGGTACAATATCGTATCCCACAATCTTTAATAAATCTTCAGTAATATTATGTACACCAGCCCTTTTACATTTTTTTTAATTTTTTTTTTTTTTTTGCTTTCTGAATTCCTTCATAATTTCCTAAGAATTTATTACAAATTTTGTCATTTCCTCATTTATACTACCCCGGATTTATTCCCCTCAACACAGGATAATCATCCCTAGTTGTCTCATTAAACCAGTCACTCAATATTTCTGCAATTTTAAAATCCTCAGTGACTTCAACTCTGTTCTTATCTACAATAGTCTGAATACCTTCCCATCATCTCAGTTTCCTAATATAGCCATAGATGCATCATTCAGTGGTCCTCAGACACTAATAATATTATTCATAAATCCATCCTTTGCTTCTCTCTTTGCTCCTATTGACTGCTTGTTTAGTTGTCTCCCTACTGCCTTCCTGTCTCTTAATTCTGTTGTGTTCCTGTCTCACTATTCTCTTTAACCTTCTCACCTCCCTATTGTAATATGTAGGTAGGTTCTTTACTTTACTTTATTTTCTGTTTTCGAATAAACATTTCCTCATTCCTTTTTACTATTTCTTTAAACTCTTCCCATTTCGCCACCACTGTACTTGTGCCATCCTTCCATTTGCTGAGCCTTTCCCTCAAATTTCTCTTAAATTCTGAAGTCTGTGTCTTTTTATACTTATACCTTTATTGCCCTTCTAATTTGATCACTGGTTTTCAGAATCCACTAATATCCATCGGTACCACACAGTAACCACTTATTCCTTCAATTACTTGATACCCTACAAGATTTTCACCAGGCTTTATTAGAAATATATCCTTACGTATTTTGCTCTACCACTTGTGTAAAACCACCTTCCCTTATTAGTCTCTGTTCCATTGTGTTATTTATTTCCTACCCAGTTGACACCTTGTAAATTTAAATCCCATCCAATAATAACCATTCTATGCTCACCTCTGAACTGTAAATTTGGTTTCTCTCCAAGAATCTGTTATCCATCATTCATTCTTCCACTATGGTAAGCATCCAATACCCTGATTCTTTTCTTTATCACCCCAAAAATCTACCCCCAGTAAATCATGGTCATGATCTATGAACACTAGAGAACTATAGTAATCTTTGGTAACAAGTATGAATACCCTTCTACCAATTGCTTCTTTGTCTCTGTGATACACTGTAACCTTTGGGGAAAACCCCATTGTCCAGTACTTCTACTTTTAATCAAGACACTACCCCTATAATTACTTGTGGTTCATGTATATTTCTATTACTTTGTTCATTATGCTTCTGCAATTCACAAATAACACTCTTATATTTGGCTATGTGGTATATTCAGCATTAACCTTTGTCTTTCCAGTTGTAGCCAATTTTGTTAATATTTCAAAAGTTTCATCTGTTTCTTTAGTATTTTTCCCATAGTGCATCTACTATCAGTATCCCTTTGATCAATTATTTTTTTCTTCTCCCCAGCAGCCCCTAACCTAAAAAAAAGGCACAGTTCTGACCCAATGATAACTGGAAATGGGCTCCATTACAGCTTTAGCTAACAACTCAGAAAGTACACCCTTGCCTCTTCTATTTAGGTGTAGGCAATGGCCGGTAAAACCCCAATGGTGTTCACAGGCACAACACCCAAAATAGAACTAGTGCCTTTTCCAAGTAACATCTGTTTAATACAAGGAACTTTTATAGAACTTTCAGAGAAAATATTACAGGTTAGCAACCTCCAAATATCTGGTTCAAAAGTCCAGATGGGTCCCTTGAAATGAATACCAAGCCTAACTGCAAAATTCTCGCACGATACTTTGAAAATCTCCTCAACTGCGAGAAACTGACGGGAAAATTAACCCTAACTGAAACTGCACCAAATCTGGACTCTACACCACCAACCCTTGACAAATAAAAGATATCATAAAACAACCGAAAAACAACAGTGCACTGGGAGAAGATGGTATTATTGGCAAGTTTTGGAAGCTTGGAGACAAAAATCTCACAAAGAAAATTCATAAAATTATAACAGATATTTGGTTCACAGAAAAAATTCCACAAATGCAAACTAATCCATCACATACATAAAAAGGATGACAAGATGGATCCCAACAATTACACAGGCAGTCATTTATAAAATCCTCTCCAAAGCACTATTCAACAGGCTAGAACCTCAGGTAGATACACAAATAGGTGAATACCAGGCAGGCTTTAGAAAAGGAAGATCACGCATCAAACAAATCTGGAATCTGAGAACACTCCTGAAGACAATACAAATAAACAGTGCCGTAGTAACATTTGTGTATTTCGAGAAGGCATATGACTCCATAGACAGACAAATGCTGTTTGGCATAATGAAAGAACATGGCATAGACAAGGACTCTAATACAACAAGCACTCACTGATACCACAACATGTAAGCACCTTAGAATTTTGGCAAATTCTAGTTTTGCTTAGGCGGGACTTAGAAATTTCGAGATGTATAGTTTTCAACTTTAAGGAATTTCCCTGTAATCTTGCCCACAGTAACAATTTGTTATAAAAATCATTTTAAAGTGTAATTATCATATCGGGAAACGTTTAGTTTTAGAGATATTCCCGTTTGTTCAAGTTTTGAAACACGCGATCGTAAAAGTAAAAATTCTAAGATTTGTAATATCTTTAAATCGCGTAAAGCTACAACCGATCTTTTATCACCAGCTGTAGTCAGGACTATCCCCGATATTTTGGCAATAAAATTAAGTAATTTGGTAAAGTCTAATTAGCGATTTTAATTGAGAGAAAAAAATAAGCTTTTTATCTAAAAGAGATATTAATTTAAATTTTACATCAGCAGATAGCCCTAATTAAGACGATTTCATGCATATATGGGTTTTTATAAAAAGTTTAAGCATTTGTCCGGAAATTAAGTTTTTGTAAAATAGATTGTCGCGGATTGTTGTGCACGCGCGTAAAAAGTTCTAGAACACTTAGGGATTTTACCCAAATTTGAATGTATCACTACGCGGAGTCTTAAACAGCTGAAACTTTAAAATTAATTACTCTAAATTTCTCACGAGACTGCGGCTGGTCTTCTAGTAGATAAGTTCAGATACTGTCGAAGTTTGAACATTTTTAATAGTCGGAATCGTCAAATAAATTACACATACTTTGAGCTACGCGGAAGCAAAAGGATGTAATACAGCTGCTGACATCACTGGTTCTAGCCGTGTCTATAAAAAAGACCCCGCGGCCATTATGGTTTGTCTGTTCCTATCCACGGTCTGTTCCTGTCGGTAGTCTGTTTCGGTCTGTCTTACGTCGCGCTGGTTGTAACTCGCCATGCTGGCTAGTTCAACCATGTTGGATCGTGTCGTGTTATCTCGTAACTTCAATGACTGCTAAAAACTTTTAAATTTACTAAAGGGGTTTCGGTCGGTTAGATTTGTCTCCACAATCTGCTAACTTTTGGAACGAGTGTTCGATATGCCTACTCAACTGTAAATGCAATTTTGAACTTTTGATTTTGAAAATAAAACCTTGAAGTTTTCTAACAGTGAACTTGTGTGCTTCAGTTGTTAGCATAAAACCCTTTTCTCTATTTGTGGGTAACAAATATAGTGGCGACCTGAGCATTTAGTTGAGTTATCCTGGCTACATGGTCAATTCAAAATTATTTAGAGAGTTTTAAGGAGAACTGTGAGTCTACAAGAGTGTAAGTTAAGGCACTTAAGCCGATACTGTAACCCCGGTATTGGTCTTGTTCCTTACATGGGACTGTAAGGCCCGCGTTTGATTAATTTCAAACGGTGGAGGAGAAATTGCTGACCTTTGTGCAACGAGTAAATTTTGGAACTTCGGGGAATAACCGTCACCATCGCACCCGCCATCATGACTTCGACGACGATGACACCGCCCGCTCACTGAGGCAAGATGCAGTACCCGATACCAGATGAGCGTCGCTTCGCCAGGGTACATCGCGGGTTCATCACGACTTCACACCATGCCGTACAGCGTCCGGCCTCACAGCTGAGAGACGAGAGATGCCTGGGGGACTACCCACACCAACAGCTGTTCCCCGCGGCTCCGACAACGACAGACCAACCTGCTGCAGCTCATCATGCTGCTTTCAACCGAGTTAAGTAAAAACTTTTTTCAGCATCTTTTCTTCGAGACCGTCGTGTGAAATTTTTTTAACTATTACTACCTCCATATATGCAACAGCATTTCATACAGTGCACTAATTTATTGCGTTGCAATTATTTCCTACTTACTGAAGCAGACTATTACAGTAAATTGTCTTTTATTTGTTCTGCGCGAACATAAATTTTCAGCTCTATTTTTGTTTACTTTGGGCGCAAAGTGTTTCTTGGTTGTGGATGCGCCATATTTTTCATCTTGTTGCAATTCAGTGCAAAGAGTATATTGATGCTAAATACATCTTACCACAGACAGTTTTTGCCAAACTTTTCCTACTATTGGCTCTCTCAGAGCATGATTGTCTTTGCAATGTTTTCTACGCACAGCTGAGAGGAAATTTTTTGTGTTTGTTCATTACGTGTTTTTTCTTTTCTGATTACAGTTAAGTTATTTATTGTGGATTTTGTGTTTTTTGGAATTGGGAATTTTTTGTTTTACTTTGTCAGTTCAATTTTTTGACCAACCATGGAGCAACCAGACTTTGTTATTCTACATATAGATGTTGTATACAAAAAGTTGCAGGCGATCGAAGAGGGTCTTAACATCCCGCCACTATTAGGTTCATACACAGAGGAAATTAAGAAATGTATACTAATGTTCCTAGAGCAATTCAATGAGAAATGTCAAGGGGTTTGGAAGTTAGTAATGCGAAAGTGGGAAGCCGACAAAAACACGGCGATGTCTGCACAAGCTTCCATACAGCAACACATACTGTCAATGGCTGATAAAAATTTGTTTTAATTCTAGATGGGGATACCGCTGCCTCGCGACTGTTATCGTGTCGTCATCGTGATGTCACGTTCACGTATAGTCAACTTTTGTGGCTATTGTGCCCTCGCTACGCTGGGTCACAATAATTTAAAGCTGTACAATATCAACATAAACTGATATCCCGAAGGTGGATCAGATGCAGGCGGCCGCTGGTAAGCGGCCGCAGATGTCCGATAACACAACCAATATTGCTAATCTTCGCGGGTTCACTGCCGGATGATGATGAAATGCGAGCTTCACCAGAAACATTGAACATCTGTTTGTGTTATCGGACATCTGCGGCCGCTTACCAGCGGCCGCCTGCATCTGATCCACCTTCGGGATATCAGTTTATGTTGATATTGTACAGCTTTAAATTATTGTGACCCAGCGTAGCGAGGGCACAATAGCCACAAAAGTTGACTGTACGTGACGTCACGATGACGACACGTTAACAGTCGCGAGGCAGCGGTATCCCCATCTAGAATTAAACCAAAAATTTTGTTCTACGTGAGATTGAGAAATGGAAATTGAAATTCTCCGGGGATATTGAAGAACAATACCAACTTGCCAAACTAGTAGAGGGAACTCCAATAGCAGTCAAATGTGAATTTGATAAGAAGTTTCTCCACTGTAGAAAAATGTTAGAGTTTTGGGCGGATGCTGATCAACTACAACAGTTGAAAGTTGTATTTGAGTACATTCTAACAATAATAGATCCACTATTTAATGAGATGCTAACCCTCTTTATAGACCTTAAACACTATGAAATTAAAACTATGAAAGAACTTTTGACGTCCTTTTGTGATAATTTACTGAAACAGGAAGAGGTCACACAAACAAACGGTCCTACTCCTGCTACTACACTTAAAACAGAAACAACTACAGTAGACACTTTGCAACCTACTTTCGATTCATTACCCTCAGCTGATCTAGTGGTAAATTCCACCCATCCTCAGCCATCAGCTGTTCAAGTAAATGCTCATGTTTTGCCACCACTACAACCTACTACTGCTGCTACCCTAATTGATAATGATGTAGAGCCTTTGCCTGCATCAGCTGATCCTAAAGCTGACACCATTGTGGATAATTTTGAAAACTCTGAAACCTATTCTGCACCCGCAGAGGGGACAGAACCTAGCATTATTGTATCAGCTGATCCATTATCAACTACTGACCAATTAGATCCTATTTCAGTAGAATCAACTGATTTGTCCAAAACTGAAAATTATGTACAGCCCTCAGCTGATCCCTCACAGGTCATTGACCCACCTATTGTAAATGATAATATTGTAACTGACCTTGTTAATATGGAAACTGATGTTTTGCCTGAAACTGCTATCACTGATAATTCAGGCCATACCCCTTTACAGTTGTTTAATGATAACTTGATTAATAATAATGAAGATGCAACAGTAACTTTATGTATTAGTAAAGATTTAATGGATGTTACTACTGTACAAGTTGTAGATCAGAGTGCTAATATAGTACATTCAGCTGTTCACACACCACAGGCTGTTTGCTCATATGAGCCCAACATATCCAAACACAAACAGCTTGTAAGGCGATACAAGCCTACTTTTGTGGACAAGCTGAAATATCAATTATTTCGGAAAATGTTTCCTGAAAGCATCCATACTGATTTGCCATTAAACAATATTCCTAATTGGGAACACTGTAGTATTTCCAAACATTTTCTGAATTTTATTCTTTTTCAGGATCTTCCAAGTGAAGACATATCCATATTTTTAAATTCTTGTCACACATTGGAATTTTCATTTAAATTTGCAGGGCAGCTTTCATGTGTTACAAACAAGCTGCAACCCACTATAGTAATAAGATTAAAAACATTTGGAGTATTTTTGGGATAAGGGTGAAAATGAAAAACAACCCTTACTTTGCACACCCTAGCTGTCCATGTTCTCCACAACACAGAAAAGCAAGGAGAAAAAGAGTTATTTTGAACCAGTCACACTTTGGGAGGGGGACTAAAATGAAAAGCCTGTTCCACCCCTCACTACTAAATAAACACAAAACCATTTTGACTTATGATTGCTTTGGGAGGGGAATAAAGATGAAAAGTCTGTTGAACCCCTTACCATCAAACAGAAGGCAAACACTTTTTTCTGAAAGAATAAATGTTTTAAAACTTAAAGTAACCTACTGTGACTTCCATGTGCACACATTAAGGATTTATCACATGGGGAGTAATAAGACAAGTTTCATCTTTTTGTTCAATTTTGGTAATATTTGGATTCTTATTTCTAATATACAATGTTGTATTTCTGAGTCTTTTACTCAGCTGATTTTGGTTTTCGAGGTTGTATTGGACCATGTGGTTTTGTATAAACTTTTCCTATCTATGGAGTACTATTATATAATCTTTTCATACCATCTACTTGTAGGAATCGTACACCAATTTGGTTTTGATAGGATTTCTGATTCTTCAGAGGTGGAGCTCATTGATGTGAAGATGGAGTATCGAGGGGTTGGAGTCATTTGGACAGATAATGTGGTAGATGCAAATATTGAAATGTTAATGAGGATGTAACGTGTTTTCCTATGTTTTTTTGTGTTTTCATTCAAGTAGAGAGGATATTATTCATTATGGGGGAATCCTTTATATTTTAAGTCCAGGGACAGATAGAAGAAACTACGCCTGAGACATATTATATCCGCTTCACTGGCAGAGGACCGGGTTGCTAATTTTTTTGTATTACCTCCCATTAATTTATTATCATATGAATATTATTATAAAAATACATAAGTGTTCCAGCAGCATGCAACTGCATTCTTAGTGCATATCCAGCCAAAAGAGCGGAATGACACACATTATATACATAATTTTTGCATCACCAACAGATTGGGATGACCACACATATATTATTATTGTATAATTAA
Source organism: Vandiemenella viatica (assembly GCA_031002005.1). NCBI lineage: Eukaryota > Metazoa > Arthropoda > Insecta > Orthoptera > Morabidae > Vandiemenella > Vandiemenella viatica. The sequence continues at coordinate 4,322,753 of CM061918.1, read as the reverse complement.
AGCGTTGACAATGACTGCATGAGTAACACTACACACACAAGTTAGTATATATAGGAAACACTGTTATTCAGCATAAACTATGGAGATACAAGCAGAAACTATTGACTTTGTTTCAGGTGATAAATTCTCTTAGATAGGAAATTGAAACTGATGTGATGTAACATTTTTGTAGTTGAAGAATGAATTGATAGCTACATTGAATGTATTGTATTACCTCACGAGTTATTTATGTACCGTAGACAAGGTCTTGGGAATGCAATCCCATGTTGTTTCATGCACTTCGCGAATCGAAGGATGTTAAGTAATGTGAGGAAGACATACACATTTTTCTGAAACATTTGTTCATTATAATATTCAAGTAACATTTCTATACTTTATGTAATACTAAAATTTTGCATTGTCTTATTTTTCCAACCATGGTTGATGATTTCTTTGTGACTGGTTGCACACTATTCTTGCTATGATTATACCAGATTTATGAGAGTAATGTTTTTTATAAACAATAAACTATAACACTTGAATTCACTTTCATAAACTATAATTGATTTGAGTATACAACTATTCCTTGTAACATTATTCTGAGATAGGTGGTCCAGGGGATAGAGATCCCATTATAAGTACACTACTAGGACCTACTTCTTTTGCATAACACGAGGAAAATACACTGTTTTGACTTTCAACCAGTATACTGGTTCCACGCAACTACGTTGCAGATACATTACTTTCTACTCTCATTTTACACAGCAGTGTACTGCTGCTTGGAAACTATGTTTCCTTATAAGTTATAAATTACCCCTATACATTCTTAGGATGTTTAGATTTATTTTGGGGACAATATTTTGTAAATGACTACTTTAAGTAAAACTTATTATAATTATAACCATTTCAGTAGAATTTAAGTGATATTATAACTTGGCATGGACCAAGTTTACCTTCTTATCTTTTAATTTGATATGTATATGCTTGGATTTTTCTTGTACATTCATTTATATTTTTCCTCTGCATTATTTCTTGTAACATTGCTTACTCATGGGTATACTTATAACTTGTATTTTTTTGCTTCCATTTCATGTACTATTTGTAACTATTTTTCTGTCCTTTACTAAGGAAGATTATTATTTCTTGTTTCATTTCCCTACAACTTGTGGGAACATCATTGTACTATGGTTTTTGTATACTTACTTCTGTAACTACTTTTGGATTTTACTTTAATATTTCTTTATGTATATGTTAGTGGTTAAGAACAGTTTGGCCGCCACTAATTCCCATCTTTTTTCTGTTTTGTATCATTCACAGACCGGCTAGCTGACCGAGTTCCCCAGGCTTCTCCTGCTGCGTCAGGAACCGGGGATAATGGACATTGCTCGGCAGAACTAGCCTTAAGGCTGTTGATTTATATAATTTGCGAGCCTTAAAGTCTGCTCCCGTGATAGGACTTGGGTTTTCACCCATTTAGGGGGTTCTGTGACAAGGGTTTAAAGTGTGTAAAGGGAAAAGTGGTAGTTTAAAGGCCATTATAAAACAAAACAATATTCAAACAAGGACGTTTAGAAAACGAAAGACTTTCCTATATGGAATTTCAAAGTGTAATTGTTTGGAAAACACTATAACTTTTCATTTTGATCTTTATTTCTAGGTTTGTAAAATGATAAACTTTAATGTTTTTTCTTAAAACAAATTTGATGTTTCTTGTATTAATATTTTTCAATGTACTTTTGTAATTTGCATTTATGCCACTTATGTCCTGTATTTTTTGTCAATTTTGTGATTATTTGTGGTACACATGTTTATAATTTGTGATCATTTGATATTTCACATGTTGCTATTTGGTCATAATTTGTTTGATTTTTTAATAATTTTTATTAATTCTGATAATTCAAAGAATGAATGAGTTTTGAACCTTTTGTAGTAATTGAGTGAAAAGGTTAAAGTTTTTGAGATTGTTATAAACAATAATTTTTGCTTTTGAGTATGAATGGTGGAGAGAGAGAACCGAACCGACATGCGATAGTTCATTTTGTGGGAATAGTTAATTTCTTTTAGGGATTTAAATTTTTCTTTTAGTTTATTTTTCAAGATACTCAGTCAGTTTTATTTAGAAAAAAACTTCAATCTTCAGGGGGCATGTAAGCACCTTAGAATTTTGGCAAATTCTAGTTTTGCTTAGGCGGGACTTAGAAATTTCGAGATGTATAGTTTTCAACTTTAAGGAATTTCCCTGTAATCTTGCCCACAGTAACAATTTGTTATAAAAATCATTTTAAAGTGTAATTATCATATCGGGAAACGTTTAGTTTTAGAGATATTCCCGTTTGTTCAAGTTTTGAAACACGCGATCGTAAAAGTAAAAATTCTAAGATTTGTAATATCTTTAAATTGCGTAAAGCTACAAACGATCTTTTATCACCAGCTGTAGTCAGCACTATCCCCGATATTTTGGCAACAAAATTAAGTAATTTGGTAAAGTCTAATTAGCGATTTTAATTGAGAGAAAAAAATAAGCTTTTTATTAAAAGAGATATTAATTTAAATTTTACATCAGCAGATAGCCCTAATTAAGACGATTTCATGCATATATGGGTTTTCATAAAAAGTTTAAGCATTTGTCCGGAAATTAAGTTTTTGTAAAATAGATTGTCGCGGATTGTTGTGCACGCGCGTAAAAAGTTCTAGAACACTTAGGGATTTTACCCAAATTTGAATGTATCACTACGCGGAGTCTTAAACAGCTGAAACTTTAAAATTAATTACTCTAAATTTCTCACGAGACTGCCGCTGGACTTCTAGTAGATAAGTTCAGATACTATCGAAGTTTGAACATTTTTAATAGTCGGAATCGTGAAATAAATTACACATACTTTGAGCTACGTGGAAGCAAAAGGATGTAATACAGCTGCTGACGTCACTGGTTCTAGCCGTGTCTATAAAAAAGACCCCGCGGCCATTATGGTTTGTCTGTTCCTGTCCGCGGTCTGTTCCTGTCGGTAGTCTGTTTCGGTCTGTCTTTCGTTGCGCTGGTTGTAACTCGCCATGCTGGCTAGTTCAACCATGTTGGATCGTGTCGTGTTATCTCGTAACTTCAATGACTGCTAAAAACTTTTAAATTTACTAAAGGGGTTTCGGTCGGTTAGATTTCTCTCCACAATCTGCAAACTTTTGGAACGAGTGTTCGATATGCCTACTCAACTGTAAATGCAATTTTGAACTTTTGATTTTGAAAATAAAACCTTGAAGTTTTCTAACAGTGAACTTGTGTGCTTCAGTTGTTAGCATAAAACCCTTTTCTCTATTTGTGGGTAACAAATATAGTGGCGACCTGAGCATTTAGTTGAGTTATCCTGGCTACATGGTCAATTCAAAATTATTTAGAGAGTTTTAAGGAGAACTGTGAGTCTACAAGAGTGTAAGTTAAGGCACTTAAGCCGATACTGTAACCCCGGTATCGGTCTTGTTCCTTACAATCAGAAATAAAATTTATGGGAGAAACATCAGAACCATTTGAAATTTACACAGGTGTCAGGCAAGGAGATGGATTATCATTGATTTTATTCAACATAGTATTGGACAACAACAGGAAACACAGCTAGGAAGAACATGATATACTAAAACAATCGTAAGATGCCTGGCATTTGAGGATGGCCTGGCAATACTCAACATCAATAGGCATGAAACAAAAGACACATTTGAACAACTACTTCAAACTGCCACCAAACCTTGCTGCAAATTTCATATGAAAAAACGTAACACGGAAAAACAAAACAACAACGTACAAACAATAGACACAAAATTTGGAAATATAAAAAGAGTTGAGAAATTAAAATATCTAGAAGAATCCTTACAAATAGGAGAATCTAACAAGCTATCAAATTTGGGAAGATCAGAAAAACTTCAGAAAGAATACAGACTCACATGGGCATATTATAACAAAAGAAATATATCAAGGCAGGCCAGACTCAGACATTACAATACAGTGGTACTGCCAGAAGCATTATATGCATCAGAAACAACCACGATTGGAGCTTCAGGCATCACAGAAGCAGAAAAAGTTGAGCGTAAAATCCTTAGATTTTTTTTTTGCAGCAATGCATAAAGACAGAATATGGATGAAAAGACCAACAGAAGAACTATATGAACATACAGATAGATTCACAGACATGATCAGAAGACAAAGATTACAATTCTATGGACATTTACAGAGAATGATCAACACTAGACTCAGAAATATATTTTTTTTTTTAACTGCTTTACTTCTCTCAACAGCGAGGTCTTTAGAGACGGGAAAGGATTGGGGCAAGGAATGTGAAGGAATTCAGCCATGGCCTTTTTAAGGAAGCATCCCGGCATTTGCCTGGAGTGACTTGGGAAACCATGGAAAACCCAAATTTGGATGCGCGGACGGGGATTCGAACCGCCGTCCTCCCGAATGCGAGGCCAGAACACTATCCGTTACACCACCACGCTCGGTCTCACAAAGAAGATCTTTGATGTGGTAAATGGTTCGCTCAGGAAAACCAATTGGTTTCATGAAATAGAAGAGGACTTAAATCATGCAGGGATCAGCAAGGAAATGACACAGGGAAGGGGACAATTTAAGAACAAAATTATAAACACAAAATTTACAATACAGAAGATAACAGGAACAAAATGGATAGAACAAAGGAAACAGGAAGACAGTAAACAAATGAAGAGGTTTTTTGGAAGAGAAGGGAAATAAGACAATTACAAAAAAAAAAAAAAAAAAAAAAAAAAAAAAAAAAAAAAAAAAAAAAAAAAAAAAAACTGAATAATCATGAATTATTTGAGTTTAAAAACTGTCCTCAAGCGTAATAATGAGTAATAATAATATATATCCATTGATTTTGGCCTCCTATTTTTCTTCTCCAAGGATTATATATATTTAGTTTCTCACCTTAAAACAAATATATCACTGCAAGAATAAAGTGTTTCCTCATGCACAGTCACAATTTAATCTGCATGTATATGCAACTGGATTGTGTTGTACAATCACAATATTTCAGCAGCTAACTTTGCCCTCTTTTTCATATGCCATTCCACGTATACTGGTTATCGGATCAACACTGCTGTCAGTCCACTAACCAGTAGAAATGGATTCGCACCCAAGAATACAATGGAAATAGGCATTGAAATATCATGTTTCTACAACACAATACACAACCCATGAAGATTTCATTCATATACATCACTGACTGAATAAGTACCACTCTATTCCCTTATATCCTTTTCATTAGTCACTGCAGTGAGTAGGTCTGGAACCATGTATTTGTGTGTGTGTTTTGTTTCTGTGTTGTTATACCCTATGAAATGTTAAATGTTGACCTTCCTCTCAAGCCTTAACCTAATTATGCTACAAAGTACCTTTTCCTTCCCATATAACATGGCTAATACAATGTTTTTTGCTGTGAGATTCTATCACATATCATCAGGGACCAAAGGCACATCATGGTAAGAATTGCATACAACAGCAAAACATTAATGGATATACCGGTACACTGGAATCAAGACAGTACCTCAAGGTTTCCTTTCTTTGAAGATTCAATGAGTGTCGCTACTTCATCTTCAGGGTCCACATAACACCTCCTATCGATTATTTTCTTCACCACCTTGGAAAAAAAAAGAGAGAAAAAAATGATGCTTTATGGATTGAAATAGGCCTAATTAAAAATGAACTCTCTTTAATATGAGCTTATGAATTCAATGAATTTGTACACATCACTGATTAAGCTAAATTTAATTATTAAAATATATTAGTCCAATATAAATTGCAATAGTGGTATAGTTGTAAAAAGTTGATTCTTGCTAGTATTATTTCATCAAAGCCTGTAAATTTCCCTCTAATATGAAATAATTTCACATTCCAGTTAACCAAAATAATATATTACTCCAAAAATTATGAATATCTCATTGATAGCAAACTATTAAGATTCTACTCAAATGGTTTATCTAGGATTAATAACCAATAGTTGATGATTCATCAGTCTTTCAGGAAGCCAGTTAAAACCATATAAATATCAGAGATGTAAGATGTGAAAAAGACAAGTGCCAATCACAAAAAAGAAAATAATCATGTGACACACACCCATAATTAGCATAAATACAACTAGACCACACACAATTGTTCTTAACCAGTCAATACAGTAAACTACAGAACTTTGTTTGCTTGTATTTATGTACATAATGTTTGTACAATTATAATAATTGATAATTTAACCTATTGTATATATTTCTTTTCGAACTTTGATGGGTTCATCTTGTGTTTTATATGAGAAGTTTATTTTTCCTCTTCTAATGCAGTGTTATGTTATTGTTGATCCAAAATAAGCCTCCATATCAACTTCAGTAGCAAGTTATTTTGCATAAAAAATAGTTTCATCAAAGGATAGATTTAATTCTTAAAAAAATATTTGAAGTTTTGTAAAAGATCAAATGCAGATGCTAGATCAAAATCTTTTATTTCAGTCAACTTGCTTCTTGAACTAATTAAATTTAGTATTTTATGCCAAATAACTAACGAACATAAAATCTTAAATTGTTTACACAACTTAATAATCCCGAGGCCTCATCTCTTATTATATTATCAATCCCTTGGTTTTCATAAATGATTAGCATGGTATCTTATACATATCACAAATAAAATCTCAAAGGATTTAAGGTCTCTATCCTACTCTCCCATCTAGTATCACTCAATGGTTTCAAAAATAAAGCTCCCATTGAAAAGTAGACGCCAAAAAAATAAATATAAGTGAAGATCATTCATTCTCCAGACTGTTATCTGAGTCACTGAGGTGAGCCATGGCACCACTCAGTCTAATTAACAATAAAGTTCAACTCAAACTCTAAACACAGCACAAGATGCCTGGTTGAAATAAGCTAGATATTTGGTACTTCACAGATATAGTTGGTAATATTTAGCTTAACTAGCACGATTAATGATGAGGCCTAAACATTTACATTACGCTAACAACTAAATGATTAATCTACTTAATTTGCTTGAGAAACCTCCTATTAATTCAACTAAGTTTACATATAAGTTTAATTTAACATTACCTGTGGTCTTCTGAGAGCAGCATATGGCAAAAAGGAATGATAAAAGTAGTGTGTAATATTGATATCTGCACCTGCTGCAAGAAGGATGTCAAAGACCTGTAAAAAAAAAAAAAAGAAAAAAAAAAAAAAAAAAAACAACAACAACAACAACAACTAACTGTATGAATAACTTTATGAATAGAGAAAAAATATTACTACCACACAGAAAAATATCCCAGCTAGCAAATCATATTTAACAGAAAGCTCAAAACAATTTCTGGGTGATCTAATCAACAAATGTTTCTCAGACAGCAAATTTATTATTTTTTCTCAATAATTATACCACAATTTAAACAAAATGTAACCAAGGAAAAAAATGATGGAAATGTCACTTACCAAAGGACTAGGATAGTATACATAAACAAATAATTAAACATGTCAAATAATAAAATATATTGTTGCATGACCTTTGACCCATAGTATATCATCCAAGAATCATCCAGAAGAAATTCTGAATCCAAAACCCAAATAAAATAATAAAGTAAATAGATGACATACTACTGAATAATTAATGAAAGTCAAAAGCTCACTTCCTCAGTCATTCAAAAGCCGACAAACGCATGATATTGCATGGTCTTAGACTTGCAGTAGGCTGGTTTGCTACTGATCTTGTGTGTCCATCCACTCTTCTGTTTATAAAAGACACACCAACATCAACTTTCACTTTTTCTCCCATCCACTAGTGATTCACAGCTAGCACATCGGATAATATAACCAAATGCCTACATAATATGGGTTCTCTCTTGATAGCCTGTTCATAAACAAATTTCACAAGAACCAATCATAACAATCATCATTATCGTTGGGGACCATCTCCTGTTTGCTGGGTGTGGTTTACAAGCCTTGGTTGTTGTAGATGATCGTTTTCCACTGTCACCTATCCAGAAAAGTTTCTTGATCCGTGATATATTGCCAGTTCCAGGCCCTTCTGTCTATGTTCCTCCTTCAATCGGTCTGTCTTCTTGGTCTTCCCACTAGTCTTTTGCCCTCTATCCTTTTTTCCAAATAAGGTTTTAATAATGTCTCCCATAAAGTAGAAACCTTCTCTAAAGTGGCCACAGTGTAATATTCCTCAAAAATATTTCTTGAATTTGGAACTGTTCAGAATCAAAGCAATTTCCTTTAAATATCTAATTTCAAACTTTCACATGGGTATGACTGTAGATTAATTATCCTTTAGGAAGACTGGCCGTAGACAAATGGTGTAATACCAAATCCTGACTACCTTTTTGCTGCACTAGCCACCACATATAACTCTGATTATAATTTCTACTTTGATGTTCATATGTTTGGAGTCCTTTCTGCTACCAGCTGTCCTAGCTGATAAATGCTGGCACACCAGCACATATTTCCTACTAATTTTTTACTCCTTTCTTATATCCTTTCATTTTTGGCACCTTACTTCATGACAAATTAACTTTTTTCTCTGTTAACATTCTCGTTCTCTGCCCCAAACCTACCATCATTTATGATACCTGAACAGTTCATGTTTGAATACTGGAATTTTCTATTTTGTTTATGGGATCCAATCAAATATAAATAATCCTCTTGAAGCACTCGTAAACTGCTTAAACACTCATCAGTGTCATGACAGTGTGTCAGTGGCGAATATAGAATATACTTGGGGGGGGGGGGGGGCAAGATTAATGTAAGGTTAGGTTAAGTAATTTTAAGTTGACTCCCCATGACACTTTATATCAGTTTTGCTGCTCATATTCAGATGGTAATTTGAGATGAATGCCCCTTTTACTTTACCGAGATCACGTTTCTTTATTGTTCACATTAAATCATAAAAAATATATTTATTTTTAAACAAACCAAATGATGAAAAGATCTCAGTTACTATTATTTAAAACACTGGTAAAGATTTTAATGTCTCATCTGTAAACACTTATCCGAAATAAAAGAGTCAAATACGCGATTTGGTTATCATGTTTGGAGGGGTTCTAGCTATACATAATGTTTTGTTTTGTCATGGATGTATAAATTGCTGAGACCCCTATTTTTTTCTTTTTATATACACATGCATATATGTGTTTTATCAACTATCATTCAAATGACTATTTTGAGTATCATTTTAGGGAGGCCTTTAAAAGAAGGTTTAATAAATGCAATGCCACTGAAAATACAACTAAATTTGTTTTGTTAATCGTTTATCCAACTGACAATAAAAAGAATACAATAAAAGAAGAACAAAACTAACAAAAAGGAACTTCAGTTTTTATATATATCAATGATTACAAAAAAAAGTCTAGGTTTCTCGGTACACTTGCAAACTTATTAAGAACTTCATCGTCACTAACTATATTGTCTTTGTAGATAGAAAGTAAAGCAAGTCCGTTAAGCCTACTTTCAGATGTGCTGTTCCTTAGGTGTGTCTTCAGTCTTCTCAGGATGGAGAAAGTTCTCTCTACGGTTGTGACAGAAACAGGAAGAACTGCGAGTAATTTCAGAAGGGTATAAATGTTGGGGAAGAAAGTCTTGTTACATGTTTCTAGAGAACTTATAGCCATTATTTGAAGGATTTTCCTGACTCCACTTTTATTTCCATAACATAAACTCACTTCACACAATCTCTTTATGTGACAAACCTTCTTCATAGAAACTAAAAGCAGCCTCCAATGAACCAAAATCTGTTATGATACACAATTTTGGAAGGATGTTTTGTAAGAATGCAACTGTTTCCTTGTGAGATTCTTTCAGTGAATCACAAAAATCGTCCAGGTATGGCACATAAACAGATCATCGATCGAATTATTGCTACGATCTGTTTGAAGGCTGAAAATCCTTGGAATCTCTTCCTTAAGGTCAAGTTTAGCAGTGAATGACTTTATTTGATAATACAAGGCTTTAAATGAGTTATCAGCATTTGCCCTCTCCTTACACAGAAGGTGCAACACACTCGTAACGTTAGTCAAGGCCTGTGGAAGATCTATATTTTTGCTTTGAAGCTGCTCAGATAAGTTATCCGTGGTTGATAGCATCCGGCTCAAAACAAAAAGATTAACAAGAAATGCAAATTGACTGATAGCACTGCTTAGAGGTGAGCCTTCGATGCTGAATCACTGAATTCCTCTTCTATTTTGCAAAGGGAGAGAAAGATAGGTTCCAAAATGTCTTTAAATAAAATTACTGAGTCGTTTCTTTCTACCCATCGGGTTTCGCACAGTTAAATAAGTTTCTATTTCTTTTGTTCTGGACAACATTCAGAAATCGTTGATTTCAATATTTCGGTTCTTCTTGCTGACATGTGAAAGAATCCACAGATTTCTTTTATGACACCCACACAGTTTCTTATAGAATGTATTCTGCTCACATCTGACAACCAAAAATTTAGGGTGTGTGAAGAACAATGTGTATACAGGGCCAACGGTAGCTTTTCTCTGATGGAAGCTTGTACTCCTCTGAATTGCCCACTCATCGTAGCAGCGCCATCGTACCCTTGGCCTCTCATTTTGTTTAGGTCAAGACCTAATGTTGACAAGGTCTCTAATATTGTGTTAGCCAAACCTGCTCCAGTGAAGTCATAAACTGGAACGAATGTCAGAAAATCTTCTCTGATTTTGAAACTTTGGTCCTCAACGTACACAGAGAGTAAACTGTTCAATTTGGCTGTTGTCAGTGGTTTCATCTGTAAAAACGGAATAAAAAAAAGACTTTCTGACATTTTCTACAATTTTTGATTGTTTTATGTGACCAAATGTGTTAATAAGTTCATTTTGAATGAAAGAACTTGTGTACATCGTCTTCCCACCACTGGTCGTTAACTGGTCTTTAAGAAAATTATCTCCACTGTTGGCTCGGTATCTCAACAATGATCGAAAATTCCCATCATTTTGGTCTGGTTCTTCAAGGCTTATTCGCGGAGAGTCACGATGACCCCTTAGAGCTATTTGTTTCCTTCTGCAAAATCGTATTGTTTGTATTATAGGGATTAGCCGTTTTCTATTATTCTCAATATCCAGTCTTTTTTGCACATTTACTTGATTGATAACACTTTTTGCCTTGTTCTTAACTAACACTTTTGTGTTTTCAGTGATCAAAACAGATTTCTTATGGTAGGACAACTTCTCATGTTTGCTAAACATTTCCCTTGCTTTTTTTAAATTGGTAAAAGCCTGAGAAACCAACACCCCTATTATTTGGTGTTCTCCTTTCCCTACATTTTTAGTATTGGAAAATAACATGCAGTACTTGCAAAAACATCCCGATTTTTCCTCTGAATAAACTAACTACGTAAAATCTTCTAGCCACTTTATTTGAAAAGATCGAGTTTGGTTTGAACTAGTGATGGTGCAAAATTTGTACAAAGGCTGAGGTTTCCAAACATTTTCTAACAATTTTTTTTTTCATTTGTGAAAGACTGAATGGAATTGTTTTGACAGTAGTTTCCAATTTCGTAAATATTTTTCATTACTTGGTTAGGCCTACTATCCTCCATAACCGGAAAAACATTAATTGCGCTCGAAGTAGCGACATCACAAGAAGCAATTCTATCAACGCAACCGAATTCAGCATTGTCACTTTCAGACGTATTTGTACTTTGTTCTTTCTTAACACTACCGATTTCAGGACTATCACCAACAGGATTATTAACACTTGGTTTTTTGGCAAAAAAGTTTTGAATAGAAGCTTGCCTCTTCATTAAGACTGTGGTTCACTTACGGTCAACTTCAATATATATTTTGTTGGAAATTTGGAAAAAGTATCTAGTTTAATGAAGAGAAAAGTGTTTATTAAAATAATCAGAAAGTAAAATATCATCAAGAATGCGAACATATAAGGACACAGCACATCAACTCGCTTGCGAGTAATCTTTTGGAACTGAAGAGACGATGCGAAGCGGCGCATGAGAGAACTATACACGCACTATTTGGTTCGGCGGGTGATTCAAACTAATTATTGCGCGTCTCAGATGAATATCTTAACAGTATACATTAAAAAATATAAGTATGGAAGTCATTTGAATAAAAAAAAAGAAATAAGTAATAATACATTTTATTTATTTAGCGCATGATTCATTAAAATAATTCAGATTACGGTACTTATTTTTTCGTTTATATTCATTATTTCAGGGGGGGGGGGCCCGGGCCCCCCGGCCCCCTTATATACTCCAGTGTGTATATGATATGAGTGTGTGGCTTTCATAATAATATTACCAATTAGTTAACAAGGAATTGCCACCAGAGTGTGTGCTCCATTGTAATTAAATTAATTAATAAATAAATATTCACTTGTTTGTATTTACAGTTTTATTCATTATTACTATGAGATTAACTGAAGGTACACCTTGCGTACTGTAGTACAGGGAATTATTAAGACTGTAGAAATTTTGTACAAGTTACAAGCAAAGTTTGCCAACTGTTAAGTGTACAAAGGGCATAGTTTATTCTGTAAAGTCAAACAGTAATTTTGGTTGAAGGTGGAATCACTTTTGTCTGCTGATAAGATTCTCTTGACGTGTGCATTGTGTTTGTCAGTTTTCTGACTGAATGAAAAACTGCCAACTCTGTATTCTACTGTGAGCTCTTGAGTAAGGTCGGAGTGGTATATCAGCCCAAAAGAGGCAATATTCTCAAACACAGCATTATGTGCAATAGTGCTTAGGCTCACAGTGCTACCGTTAAGTAAGTAATATAAGATGCACTTCAATCAACAACCCTCCCCTTCCCCTCCTCATAGTAATAATACTCTCCATTATCATTTGTATCAAACCCACAAAAAAAGGTTTGGGTCGAAAGAAATTTATAACAATTTTCTGCATGTCCATATGTAAATTTTTTTATGACGAAGGATTTTTAAAACTGCCAGAGATTTTTTTTTCTTTTCTTTTTTTCTTTTTTTCTTTTTTTTTTTAAAAAAAGGTTAAGGAGTTACAAATTAGGGTAGGGAAATGAACCACCACTTACCTAAATATGACGGTGGTGGGGAATGAACACACAGAAAAGACAAAAACACACATCATATAGGAATTTTTTGGTTTAGTTAGAGAAGAACATTTCCTGTTGATAAAGAGCTAGAATCAAAAAATTCCTATATAATGTGTGTTTTTGTCTTTTCTTCTTGTTCATGTTCCACCTCCATCATCTTAAAGTAAGTGGTGGCTCATTTGCCTATCCTAATTTGTAATTCCTTTTCATTATTTAGCACCCTTCATTGTTTACTATATATGAGGGCTGTTTAGAAAGTAACAGACATTTTCAAATAAAAAATAAACAAAGTGAAAAAAAATTTATGATCTGGACACACGGAGAAAACACCTTTCTATATTTTCTGGATGATCTTAATACCTTTAATAACTTGCTGTATTTCACATGGACCTACTCCCACACCCAGGCCACATTCTTGGAAGTGGACCTGTCCCTCTCCAATGGCAACCTCAACTCTTCAGTCCACACCAAACGCACCAACTCACAGCAGTACCTCCATTTTGACAATTGCCGTCCATTGTAAGATGAAAAGCTTATGCTTGGGGTGGAGCATAAACTGTTGTCTCAACTGTGATCGTGCATACCTAAGGTGTTACAGTTCTGACTTAGCTATTAACACAGTCGCCACCGTAGTTTTAACCCAGAAACTATGGAAAGGTGAAAGTTCAATGATGATTGGTCAGTTCTGGTATGATGAATATATTCTTTGAAAATTCTACAAAGTCAGAAAACTGCACAGGCAATCAGACAACTTCTCCAAAATTATTTCACAGATTCGACCGACCATTCGAGCATGACCGAACCCCACGCTACCACTATCTCTTTACTACATGAGTTCTTCAAAATAAACTTCCACCCATGATGAAAAAATTCAACTGATACTACATAACTTAGTAGTTTGCCACGCCACGAGCCCAGATCGGGCCGCCATCCTACATGATGCTTCTATACCGACTGAATGCTGCTTCTTGAATGGGGCAAGGGTAGGTTCTGGAGGGGGTATATATAGGATCGACGCTTCTTGGACCGTGAGAATTTCCTTATCTTGTCTTTCCCTTGGACTTTATCCGATAGCTGATCAGTTTCAGACAAATGTTACGAAATCTAATTTGCTCATGAAAATAAAAATCATCCTAGCTCTCCAAAATTTTGGTAGTTGCTAGATATTGTAACAAACGTCAAATTAAGTTATTAGAAAAATTTATGTAACTTTAATAGTTTCGCCAGAAAATACTCATAAAGATGTGATTGCCATAACTTTCGAAATATCGCTCCTATCAAGCTGAAACAAATTTAATTCTACTCTCCTATTGCCCATCTATTATCCAATATCAAATAAAGAATTTTACCTAATTTTGAAAGTGGTATAAAATTCGAAAACAAAATTTAATGTCTCGAAATATTCTGAATATCGACTTGAAAATAACTCTAAACAAATTTCCCTATTGAAAAACTGTTAACGTAAAAATTTGGAATCTCTAAGTACATTCCCTGATTTATTATGAATTTTCTAAATATCACTCCTCCTGAATGCTGAATGATCGCATCATCTCGTCCAAGCGTTTTTCTCGCTCCAAAACCCATTTCGCTTTATTACAATCAAATGCTTTAATACTTTGAAATAAATCTTTTCCAGAAATCTTTATATTTAAATAAACTTTACTCTGAATATAATTTCTTTTCATAAAATTCCCGAATAAGACTGAAATGTCTAACATTTCATTAATCACATGTCTTGCTATACCACATTATATTTAAAAACAATCTTTAGAATGCATGAAACTTTCTAAAATTTTAATATGTTATTTAAACTGAAATTACGATGCTTTCTATCTATCACTTGACTTCCTAACTGTTTTCTAATAACTGAATACTTTGAGTTTAGAGTGGAAAATTACATGATAAAATTCTAAACTGGCAAATCACTTTTAAACATATTCAAACTCTAAGTAAGATCTTTTAACAACAAAATTAATCATCTTCTGCTATCTATTTACCTAAACATCTTTTGAACTAAAGAAATATACTGATTTAGGGAAATTAAATGAAAGTCAAATACTACATATTTAAATCTAAGGTTAAGTTTCTTAACAGCTGTTTAAATGAATTTAACTATTGAATTTACCGTTCATACTTGAATTTATGTTTATATTGGACATATTACTGGGAAATATTATCAGAATTGACTACTATAAAAATGACTTTAAACAGGTGGTATCATATACTTCAACTGAACTTGCTATCTAGGCAA
This sequence comes from Vandiemenella viatica, assembly GCA_031002005.1. Taxonomy (NCBI): domain Eukaryota; kingdom Metazoa; phylum Arthropoda; class Insecta; order Orthoptera; family Morabidae; genus Vandiemenella; species Vandiemenella viatica. Next base: position 4,307,468 of record CM061918.1, on the reverse strand, counting down.
CTAATTTCACTAGGCGAAATTCTAAGATGTGTTACACCATGTTATACCAAATTTTCCCTCACCTACAGTCTTGGCATTCAAGGCAGTCATGTTTGCTCCAAGCAGAAATTCCTAATGGAGTATTCAAACAACATCTCACAAGCATTAGTATCCCACAACTATCCCCCAGCTTTGATTCACAAGCAACTTTCACGAGCCACATTGAAACCTGCTCAACCTATTGACTGCTCCAAACCCCCAAAAACCAACCATAGTCAAGTCCTGGTTACACAATACTTCCCTGACCTTGAATCCATCAATAGAATCCTTTGTCAGGGTTATGATTTGCTACTAACCTGCCCAGAAATGAGTTCTATTCTTCCAAAAATCCTCCCTGGCCGTCCCAGAACTTGTTTCAGAAGGCCTCCCAATCATAGCCAACTCCTAGTCTGCAAACACAGCATTCCTTGTTTAATCAGACAGCCCCAAGAATCTTGCTCATGCAACAGACCCCGCTGTAACATGTTCAACATACACCATGCCTCCACCATTTTCACCAACCCTATTATTGGCAAGAGTTTTCCTATCATAGTACACGCCACCTGTGAAAACTCCCATGTAATATATCAGCTGATCTGCAAACAGTGCTTGGCTTTCTATATAGGTTTGACTACCAATCCATTAGCCATAAGAATGAATAGCCACCGTCAGACAGTTTTCACTCAGAATCCAAAACATCCAGTAGTTATCCACCAATGATTTTAATTCTTGTTTCCTGGGGCATGCTATCAGAGTCCTCCAAACAACAACAGCTCCTCTGAACTCAGAAGGTAGGAGCTTGCCTACCAATAAAACTAGGCACAAGGCAACCTCTTGGTCTCAATTTGAGATAAAACCGAGTCAGTACTTTTCCTTCCCTCTATCCACTCCTTGCCTCCATCCCCACTGTCAATGTTGTACCACCACATACCAGAGGTGATATTTAACTGCATAGATTCTTTTATTTTTATTATTTTCCCCAATTTTATTTTGTTTAGTTATTTACTTTTGCTTACTCAGATTTATATTGTGAAAATTTTACTGCATTATTCTGCTCTTTTTGCATTGCTCAGGTACTAGCTCCAATTCACTATCCCTCTCTCCCTGTCCTCTGTTTGAATTTACCTCCACCATGTTCCTGACTAACGGTCATTCTGTGAATCAGTCTCCTACACGACCCTCCCTCCATAATGTTCTCCTGTTGACAAAGGGCCAAGATGCAAAATATTCATAATTTTTCATGTTATTGTGGTTTTTTGTGTGTGTGTGTTCACAGCATGAAACCATTATCTAAGATAAGTGATGGTTCATTTCACCACTTTTCTCTTGGTGTAAATCAATTCGCTAGTTAGCACCTATTATTTCCTGGTTACTATTTTATAAAAATAAAACCGAAAATTCAGGAAGCAAACTAGAGAAGAAAAACCACTACTTGATGGCAAGAGAGTATGATAAAAATGTATGAAAAAGATCAAGACACTAAAAACCATTGAAGTGTTCATGTATAAACCCTGCATTAATAGGACTCTTGCCTGCAACACTGGTAAGAGATGAGTTTAATTTCCCTGTACTTGTTTTCTTTCAACTCATCACAATAGGGAAAATATTTCCTGACTGCTTTGAAAAATTATAAAAGATTAAACATTTGACAAACTACTGTTTGTGTGGAGACAAAACTGACCTGACATTAGAAGACCACAGTTTCATTCATTTTATGCCTATTTGATCATGTAAGTATGAAGAAATATATTAGGAACGTTCTGAGTTCTTGGACTTACCTCCTCAGGAACGAAATGTCCACCATTTGTCAATGCATAAAAAATTGCTGATTGGTTACACTTGTCGGCAACATTTACATCTGCACCAGCTTCAACCAGTCGTTTCACAACCTGCAATGAAATAAAATAAATGGTTTAAGCAGTGAGCAAAAGAAAAATATTTATCTTAAGCATTACCAACAGTTTACATTTGTTTCCAAGTACATACATAGTATTGGCTTTTGAAGTATTAGCATCTTCTCTTAATTGGTTACAATAAAACACATTGGTACAATGCACTGATGACAGCACTGCACTATACATTATATTGTTGGTATCATCACTGCATTCTGAGATACAATGAAAGTATGTTAGGAACAACAATTGAAACATTTCTAGAGATGTGGTACACTTGTAAGCTTTTCCAATATGAAGGATGCAACATATGAAACCTCCAACATTACATACCAATTAACAATTAATCAACTAAATTTAAATAATATTTCAAGATAAAGTACAATGTCACATCCTGCTATATTTAAGATATCTGTAGTAATATTATCTACACCACTTCATGCTTTTTTTAGCTCTCTTAGTTCCATCATGATATTCCCAGGATGAATTTAAATTTTTTTTAGTCTGTTTGTTTCTAATAGTGTGGATAAGCTTGTTCTCTGAATTATTCTCTCATTCCTGAATGATAGTCCGCAATAGTCTCACTAAACCAGTTACTTAAAATCTCTGCCTATTTCAAATCATCAGTAACTTCTTCTATCAGTATCATCATCTATAACTGTCACAACGCCCTCAGTCACTACTTGTCATGGCCTAAATTCATACACAATGTATCCCCACACCATCACATCAGGAGTAACACCACTGTTCCCATACAGAACATGAAAGAATGGGACTTCTCTCCAAGTTGTTAACGTAGTCACCGGCAATGGTCATCCAAGATAGTGCAGAGCTGCAAGTCATTACTGAACACAATGCAATGCCGTTCATTAGAATGGGATGGTATTTTTGTAGCCCCATTGCTGCTACGGTGAGACCAATGACATAGAATAATGCAGGGAGTCCATTAGTTGTTCTCAAATGGCAGGTGCAGATATGAAAGTGTTACAACATTCTTGCTGCACAATATGGCTACCCTGCCTTGTAGTAGTCAGATGTGATTGACCAGAATTTTAACATCAAGTATCCAATGGCTCCAAAAATCTGGATATTGCAAGATTCGACCAGATGGCTAAATTGAAACCCCTTTCAAGCTCTATTAGGTGATAGTAACACTGTTTGACATTAATACGCGGCATCTACATGTCCTTCACAGTGATCACTCAACATATGACACAGTTCACACCCCTTATGTACCCTACACAACACTAAACACAAACAATATCAATGCACTGTTCTAGCTGTCACAGAGAATTGAAACTCCAATCATTTACATATCTGCAAATAGTGAGTATATGTTTGAAGTTATACTGACATTTAACTATGTCTTCTCGGCACTTAAATTTTTTTGTCAGTAAGTGTAGCACAGATGTCAACTGCATATAACTTAACTTGTCAGGTATCTGTTAAATTTTGTAACTGTGTAGCAAAATTTTGCTCTCAGAACCACGAGTTAGATTGGATAGAATATTAGTGCATTTCATTTTAAAGTAATTTTCTATGATTATTCAAATTAGAAAGCAGTTTTACAGTTTTTAAGATGGTATTTTCAATATTTTTAATTTCAACATAGTCCATCATTCACTTGGAGTGGAAGTTTGTATCTAAATTATTTATTTTCGGCTAAACGATCAAAGTAAGGATAATTTTCATGATAACTAAATTTAACATTTATTTTAAGATCTAGCGATTTGTAAAGTTTCAGAAAGATCGAATTATTTTTAATTTCAAGGTCAGATTAGCCAATGTTAGGACTTCAGACGCGTGATTTCATATCTGATCAGCCACCCCTGGGAACGAGGAAGTAGATACATTCTCACGGTTCGCGTGAGAAAGCAGTCGCTAGGAATATTCGAGAAGCGCTGGGTGATATAGATGCGTGCGTGCAGTTGTTCGCTCAGTCTGCCAGGAACCGCGAACGCGAGAGCACGTAGCTCAGTAGACAAGAAAGTTTTATATCTAGCACATCAGTGATAGTTTATTTTGGAATAATGCCACTTCTTTTATTCAAGTCAACTATTATGTCAGGTTAAAATAGTATTTCTCCAAGTGAGGCCTCGGGATTGTTTGATTTTACTAAACTGTTGAACAATGGGAGCGTGTGATTCAATTTTGTTAAATTTCTTCAATTAAAGGTTTGAACTGTGAATATTGGGCTGCGACCTAGGCTCCGATCGGAGTTTACGAACATGCAATTTATCTTCGGCAACATTTGTCTCATCTACATTTCCGTTTACGAGAGTTGCTTCAACTTCAAGACTTTATTCAATTGTCTTTCATTATAACTGTCGACCGAAGCACTTCGGCGAACGGTTAGTTTTCGTCTTACATGATGACTAGTTCTGACGAGAATCGATTAGATTCTCTTAACCGGATCGAGCGGACTACGATTTTCGGCAAATTGAACTACTTCAAGAAATCGCCGCCCCCGGAAGAACCGCCCCCGACGCCGCCCCCGAGCGACGCCGCCCCCGGAAGACAACCGCCTCCGACGCCGCCTCCAGGCGTCGCCACCGCCTCCGACGCTGCCTCGGTCGACGCCGCCTCACGACGCCGTCCGCCGGCAGCGCCTGCTTACACATCGGCCCCAGCGAGTGACGCAACAGGCGCCAGCAGGCTACAGGACGCCGAGAGAGACGAAGCCAGTACGCGGGATTGATAGCTGCATACTACGCCGCGGGCTTTTCTTCGAGCAAAGTCACCAAGATAAGTACAGAACTGAATATGTTTTTTTTTTCATCCAATGATCCTACGAGACCTTCCATCTGTGTAAGAACACTTAAAATCAGTGCGACGTTTTCGCTTGTACCTTCAGATCGTCATGCTTGCTATCGCGGCAAATACGTTCTTGACTCTTTACAATCTTTTTAGAGCAGTTATATTCATTTCGTAAGTGGCTTGTAATAATTTTTTTCCTGCTAACAGTTCATGTTTAAATGTTGAACTTTTGGAAGACTTTTTTTTAGCAAATTGCCAAATGCGGGTGCCATCATATTTATTTTGTTCAGGTTTTGTTTAGCATTTTGACTATTCCATATACTTTTCTTATTATTTTGATGTGACATTTGTGATTTGAGTTCTGTTGCTAAGCAACCGATCCATGATTTACCCATCGGCACTTGTAACAAAGTTGACAATAGTTAGCAGTGCTACCAACTCAATTTTCTCGACGTTTACGTCGTGTTATTTGTTTTCATTAGAGAGGTTATTTTGTTTATAAAATGGAGCCGTTTACGTTAGAAATAGATGTATTCCAGCTATGTCAGACATTATTAGATCTTGACTACGTCTTCCATTCTGATCCTTTATCTTTTAACCTCTTTGCCTCAGATGTTCGTTGGAGCATTATTAAGTTTCTGTCAGAAGTTAACCTTCAGAGTAAATTGGCATTTCGGTTTTACAATGACACTAAATCGTGGAATCAAATTTACTCTGAACAACATATTAGGGATAGATTTGCTAGTCTTACCACTAAACAGGCAATTTTGAATTACAGAAATGAAATTCTGCACAAGCTATCTACTCATATTCAAACTTCACCTAGCAATGCAGCTCAGTTTCGTAATCCCATGGAAGCTGCAAAATGCAAGCTAGACCAAGCTTTTCTAACTTTTCCTCAGAAAATAACTGAATTTTCTGATACTATTTTACAGGAACAGATTCAATTTGAACTGTCCAATATTCACAAGATTGTCACTTCTTCCTATGACAATATACTTAATTATCTTTCCAAGCTTCAGAGTAAGTACGAGAACACTAGATCAAATACATTGTCTAATATTCAAGAATATTCTAAAAATTTAATTTCAAACTTTGAAGATAAGCACCCACCAAATGATAGTATACCAGGTGCTACTAGAAATATCAAACATTCTACTAGTGCAGTTTCCAGCTTCAGGTTTACGCTGGAAGATGAAGAGTTTATCACACAATTAGACTCGCGAGGTTTACAGAAGATTACTGTTACTGAAATACAACAAGTTTGCAACATCATTAAAAAAATATTTGATCACTACTTTCCAACTCAAGTTACTAGCTTAGGTCAGTCCAATGCAAAAATGGAAAATACTAATGCTGGTTCAAATGCTGTGAATAATAAACTCAATAGTATGGAACAAAAGATGGTTACATCATCTTCCACACATTGGCATATAGTAAACGATGATACCAATAAGATAGATACACCTACAGTAACAGCTGAGACTACCCAGGTCATTGACCCACCGGTTGGAGTTAGTTTCAATAAACATAACATACAATCAGCTGCTTTTGACCTGCCTGCTACTTCACATCCTGTAGAGGTCAAACTTGTTGATGTTTACACAGAAACATCATCTCATATGGAACCTATTATTGATACTTTAGGCCCCACAGCTTCTCAGTTAATTGAAGATATTTTTGGAAATTCTGATGACTTTTTTCCATCCTTGGGAGAAGGGGAGGAGTTAATAGATTTTACCATGGACCTAATTCCTGAAGATATAACAGTCCAATCAGCTGATTTTGACCTGCCTGCTACTTCACCTCCTGTAGAGGTCAAACTTGTTGATGTTTACACAGAAACATCATCTCATATTGAACTTATTATTGATACTTCAGGCCCTACAGCTTCTCAATTAATTGAAGATGTTTTTGGACATTCTAATGAAGATTTTTCGACATCCCTAGGAGAAGGGGAAGAGTTAATAGATTTTGCAGCTGACTTAGTTCCTGAAAATACAACCCTCCAAACAGCTGATCAGCTGCCAACAGCTGTTCATACATATGACAACATTACAACCAAACACTACTATAGAAGAAACAAACTATCATTTGTGGATAAGATGAAATTAAAGTTACATGACCAAATGTTTCTCAACAATAATAATTTTGATTTTAAACTATATTATCATTCCAGTTTGGAAACTTGCAACTCTTCTAAATCTTTGGTGAATTTCTTTTTATATAATGAAGTAATCCCACATATTTATTTGAATTTTGAAGATTTCATTGACATGGTGAATAGACACTTACATTCACAGAATAAGTGTCAGCATATGAATATGAAGATATTACATAGTTTTTTGAAGGAGTTTCAGTTTGGAAGGGCACCGAAAAAGAAAACATTGATTATTGATCCTGTACTTCATACATTACTCCACTTGTTTGGAGAAAGAAGAAATGTTTTGAAGCTCAAATTTATTATTAAAGACATTTACATGGAACCACGAAGACAAGACCCCATGAGGAATTTTGAGAAAATTTATTTGATATATAACTACTTTCGACATTTTGATATTTCTCATTTCTTTGTTTTTATGTATTATTTTCCTGAGTTATACACTCAGCTGATTTCACCTTTGGCTTTGTTACCAAAGTGTTGTGTCTTGTGGAATCTCATCTGTTCTATAGAGTATACTATTATTTTCAACTGTCACCTACTCTGGGACAGCATACTGCAAGTTAGTCTTGAAATTGAAATGGATTTGACAAAGGTCAAACTTATTGGAGATGACTTTGGATTTCAAGGAGTTGAAGTACTTTATACAATGGACAGTGTAAATGTCAATTTTGAAATAGCAGTGAGATACTAATTGTTTATTCCTATTTTCTAATACAGCAAAGAACAGAAGAAGGAAGAGAAAATACAGAAAGAGAGGGAATATTAAATGGGGGTACTTTATTATTTTTTATATATATTGAAGTGACATTTAAGACCCACCATTATTTACTTATTTTGCTCCAGGGACAGCTAGCAAGAGACAGCGCCTGTGAATTATTTATATATATGTAACCCTCTATATTATCTGTAAAATATTACTTGAACTACCACCAGCAGCCAACGATAGCATATTAAAGACAACTAGCCTAAGGAGCAGTTAGTCAAAATTATTTTAGTCCAGGGACAGCTAGCGACAGACGGCGCCTGCGACATAAGCAACCACAGCAAAGACTGGGTTAGCATTATTAGCATCGTGTGGACTTGCGGGGTAGCAATATTATAATAAAAGAAAATAGGAAAACATTAGTGACCCACAGTCTATGGAGACTGAAACAGCTACATTGAAAATTGATTGAAGATATGGATGCTTTGAGATTGATGGAGGAAGCTTCGATCAAGAGAGATTGATGTCATTGAAGTGGATATCGATAACTGATTTAAAGTTTTGTTGTATCTCAGATGTTTTTAGAAGATACCATAGAATTGGATTTGTGGAAACAATGCACTCATGGAGGGGCATCACTGATTTTGAAGGAAGCAAAGTGCTATAATAAGGACAATAAATACATATTTTTACATTTTCTTTTGCTTTTGTCCTTCACACTTCAACAGTTCTACATTCCAAAAAAAATTTCCATTATAAGGATTTTGCATTATTTAACTTTGTAATAATATTTTGTAACACTTCATTGTGAATTTTAACTTTCAATGTATATGTGAATTTTCTCATTATATCTCACATGTTGAGGATTTCTTTGTGCTTCTATGCTCCAAATGCACGAAGTGTGCCACAATTTGAGATATTTTTCAGGCTACATGCCTATTCTCACTGTAAATTTACTGAAGTAGACAAGACTTTTCAAATACACAGTATTTAAACATCAAAACCATAGTGTTGATACTGAATTACTTATACACCAGTTTACTGGTGCCCCACAACTATGTTGTGTTAACTAAGAAGATTGGTTTGAATTATTATGCAGCAGTGTACTGCTGGAAGGAAGCTGTGTTTCCATACCATTATTAATAAAATATTTGTGTATATTGTAAAACCATTTTGTAATTTAATTTTGTATTATATTAATGTCATTAGCCATAAGGCTCTAATATTTTCTAGACACTGAAAAATGATTTTGTGAGATATGCTATTGCATTCCCAGAGACATTCAACAAAAATGCTCTTGTGAATAAAACTCTTGTGTCACAATGTATTTGTAAACTACTTGTCAATATTTTCACTATAGCAATACAACTTAATGAATAAGTTTTGTCATTTGCTACACATATAGTTTATAAAAGCTCTTCATGCTTTCTTTTGTGTTGGGAAAAGATTGTATTTTGAAGAACTTATTGATATTGCAAAACTTTGATTTCTCGAAACTTTTAACTTGTATTTTATATTCATTTTTCTTTGTATGTTTTCACTATAAGAATAGACACTAATTCTTTCCTTTTGTTTTGCTTTGTTGACAGGTGGCTGACTTGAGGTCCCATGGCAGCTCTGCTGTGACAGGCACCAGGGACAGGACTATTACTCAACAGCCAACCTGTGGGGCTTTGCATGCATTATATTCTTTTCGCCCCGGTTAAGGTCACAACCGTGACAGGACTTGAATATTTTATCCCTTACAAGATGTCAAGTGAAATTGTAGCAAAAATGACACATTTTTGGTTATGAGAAAAGTGATTTTTGTGATTTTCTGTCAGTTTTAGGTAACCAAAACATTTGACTTGAACATTTAAAAGATCATTTTTTCAGTTGTGTAATATGTGAGGAGTGTTTTTTGTGTTTTTCTCTCATGTTTATAGATGACAAAAATATTTAACATGAACATTTAAAATGGACACTCAAAATGAACATTGTCTCAAACAAAAATATTTTGAAAATTTTCAAATATGTGAAACAATTTAAAATGTTTTTGATATGATTGATGATGTTATTGATGCCATAATATTTTGCAAATTTTTGTGGTATAAGTGAGAGAGAGTGAAAGAAGTATGAATGGCAGACCAGCCCCAACCGTAGGTAGATAAAGGGAGAGTTTTAGGTTTTTCAGTTTTTTTGTTTCTTTTTAGAAAATTTCAGTTAGTTTTCTGTAGAAAATAACTTCAATTTTGGAAGGGCATGTCAGGTATCTGTTAAATTTTGTAACTGCGTAGCAAAATTTTGCTCTCAGAACCACGAGTTAGATTGGATAGAATATTAGTGCATTTCATTTTTAAAGTAATTTTTCTATGATTATTCAAATTAGAAAGCAGTTTTACAGTTTTTAAGATGGTATTTTCAATATTTTTAATTTCAACATAGTCCATCATTCACTTGGAGTGGAAGTTTGTATCTAAATTATTTATTTTCGGCTAAACGATCAAAGTAAGGATAATTTTCATGATAACTAAATTTAACATTTATTTTAAGATCTAGCGATTTGTAAAGTTTCAGAAAGATCGAATTATTTTTAATTTCAAGGTCAGATTAGCCAATGTTAGGACTTCAGACGCGTGATTTCATATCTGATCAGCCACCCCTGGGAACGAGGAAGTAGATACATTCTCACGGTTCGCGTGAGAAAGCAGTCGCTAGGAATATTCGAGAAGCGCTGGGTGATATAGATGCGTGCGTGCAGTTGTTCGCGGCTCAGTCTGCCAGGAACCGCGAACGCGAGAGCACGTAGCTCAGTAGACAAGAAAGTTTTATATCTAGCACATCAGTGATAGTTTATTTTGGAATAATGCCACTTCTTTTATTCAAGTCAACTATTATGTCAGGTTAAAATAGTATTTCTCCAAGTGAGGCCTCGGGATTGTTTGATTTTACTAAACTGTTGAACAATGGGAGCGTGTGATTCTCTTTCGTTAAATTACTACAACTAGAAGTTTGAACTATTGGGGTGTGGTCTGGCTCGACTGGTTAAGCGAACTTGTAAAACATTTCTTTGGAAAATTCGTCTGATTGCCTGTACAGTTTTTGGCTTTGTGAACTTTTGGAAGAATATACTTATTTAAATGGCAATGAACTACTAATCCTTATTGAACTTTACCTTTTCATAGTTTTCTGGTTAAAAACCTATGTGGCGATCGTATCATCTTAGCTAAGTCAAAACTGTTACAACCAAGGCTACACACGGTTACAGCTAAGATTCAAGCTTTAGGCAGAACCCCACCATAAGCTTGTTGTCTTACAAACTTCTGATTGTAAACTATTAACACTATCATTTATTACAATATAGAATAGCAATGACCCCAATACACTACATTTTGGTACTCCTATTTTCACATCCACAGGTTTTGATACAATAATTGCTACCCTAATGCTTTTCTTTCTATCCTTTTAGAAGCCTTCTATTTAGCAAGTTATTTTTTCTTCCACTCTGATGGTTTTTACCTTATTTAACACCATTTTATGGCTTACTCTGTCAAATGCCTTAAAAAATTCCAATATCCTTTATGAAGGAACCATCCATCTATTTAATTTAGTGATCACAACCAAAATCTGGATGGATGGCTGCAGATTGAACCCTCATTCTCAAGGCTCATAGTGCTTTAATAGTTAAAAGGGCAAAAGTTCTCAATTACTTGTTTGCCAATTTCCTTTGAATGTTTGTTTGACTGCACTTAGTTTAGCAATTGCATGTTAAATACAACATGTAATACTATATGATGTTTTGGTAATAGCTTTGAGAGAAAATTTAAAGGATCATTTAGATTTTTAATTATTAATTTTATAATGAGACAGGACATCAAACACCAACTACTAACAGAAAACTAAAATCAACCAATCAGGTACATTAAGCTCCAACTGTTATAATTTTGGGACAAAATTCAGCACTCTGGACAGCATTATCACTGGTGATATGGAGGTCTTCCAACGTGTAGGAAGATGGGTGGTCTGGTCTGCTCCATATTGGCACACACTTGTTAATTTTTTGAGATAATACCATCTTGCTAGATTATCCTTCATCCTGTCAGCACTGCTTCTTATATGAGAAGAGCCTCCCATTAGAATGAGCTGATGTACAATCTGGTGAGCCCTGGACGACATGAATTATAGCTTTACGGGATATTATTCAATAAACAATGCGGCATAGCCTGTAAAGCTATAATTCATGTACAAAGACAGCTGCAGAAGTCTTAAGAAACAAGATTATTTCTGGCTGATCATTCCCCCATAAAGTAATTATAATGAGCAATTATGTACAAACAACACTATACTACTCTCAAACAGATCATAAGTTACAAAAATAGGGACACTGAAAATAAGATAGGATAGGGGGGGGGGGAAACAGATACCTGTCACTTACCACAAATGAAGGCAGGGGGGCGAGACGAACACGTAAAAACACAAAAACATAAACACAAATACACAATATTTCGGCATGATGTGAGAGGCGACACATATGGCAGGGGGAAAGATGTGGTCACATCCTGACCTGCCACATGAATAAAACAAAGGTAGAACACGCACGGTGGTGGTAGAATTGCTTGGGGGTGGGGGGATAAGGGTGACCAGCGATAAATGTGAAACAAAATAATCTTTGGAATCGTAGGCTTCCGCGGCCAGAGTCAGTTGATTCTTGGCAGTCCCGGTGGTGCCGCGTCATGTTCATTGTGGCCGACGTTTCGACCCTCATACTGGGGTCTTCTTCCAGGCAGAACTGCGTCCTCGATCAGTGAGTGGTCTTGTTTTATAGGCGAGGCCAGCGCCCGTCTGGATGGTTCAATTTGCCCGGCCAATCAAAAGGTCCGAGCTGTCACGTGTTTAGTTGGCCTGGTGAGGCGCGGCGCGGTCTGGTGGGAGGCGACACGTGACATGCTCCGTTCGCACCAGCGAGCACCAGGCATCATGTAATTTCAACCCGTTGTCTTCGTTAATGTTATTTGGGCATCTAGCAATTTCTAATGCCTCCTTTACCCTTCTTGGCCACCATTTATCCTCGCGCACTATCAGGGTGGTATTTTCGAAATCTATGGTGTGATTGGTTCCGGCTGCATGCCGTGCAATGGCAGATTTGTCAAAGTTATTAGATTTATAATCACAGATGTGCTCGCGCAGCCTCTCCCTTATAGTGCGCCCCGTCTCTCCTATGTACATCCGACCACAGGTGCATGGAATCTCATAGACCCCAGCCAGCTGTAGTGGAAGCAGCCTGTCCTTGACCTTGACGAGCTGGTTACTGACCTTACTGTGCGCTTTGAAGACAGGTTTAATGTCGACTCTTTTAAACAGCTTCCCGATTCTGTTAGTAACTCCACTTATGTAGGGTAAGACAACTACCTGTCTTCAAAGCGCACAGCAAGGTCAGTAACCAGCTCGTCAAGGTCAAGGACAGGCTGCTTCCACTACAGCTGGCTGGGGTCTATGAGATTCCATGCACCTGTGGTCGGATGTACATAGGAGAGACGGGGCGCACTATAAGTGAGAGGCTGCGCGAGCACATCTGCGATTATAAATCTAATAACTTTGACAAATACGCCCTTGCACGGCATGCAGCCGAAACCAATCACGCCATAGATATCGAAAATACCACCCTGATAGTGCGCAAGGATAAATGGTGGCCAAGGAGGGTAAAGGAGGCATTAGAAATTGCTAGACGCCCAAATAACAATAATGAAGACAATGGTCTGAAATTATACGACGCCTGGCGCTCGCTGGTGCGAACAGAGAATGTCACGTGTTGCCTCCACCAGACCGCGCTGCTCCCCACCAGGCCAACTAAACACGTGACGGCTCGGACCTTTTGATTGGCTGGGCAAATCGAACCATCCAGACGGGCACTGGCCTCGCCTATAAAACAAAACTGATTGAGGACGCAGTTCTGCCTGGAAGAAGACCCCAGTATGAGGGTCAAAATGTCGGCTACAATGAACATGGCACGGCGCCACCCGGACAGCCAAGAATCAAAATAATCTTTGTCTAGCATAATTCAAAAAGTTATTGTTATAATTTTATTTAGATTGGTTATAAGCAAAAATAAATGGAGATAGAAATATATATATATATATATATATATATATATATATATATATATCAGTGTCGATTATTGATATAATATTTGAGCTTCCTCCCCCCCCTCCCACCACCTAAACTACCATCCGCGCCTGAGACGCCATTCACCAGTCGGCCGTCTATGTGTACACATGTGACGCCGCCTGGGGCTTCACCTTCTGCACGTTTAAGGCTGCTGTAGGCCGAAATATTGCACTTATCTTGTGTTTGTTTTTTGTGTGTCGTCCCAGCCGCCTTCATCTGTGGTAAGTGCTGGGTCATATTTCCCTATCCTTCATTAATTTTATATATATATATATAAATGAAAAAAGTGAAAGATACATATATTAGTAACTGACTGTAAAGTAAAATGAAAAATAGCAAGTAACAGGTTTAATGTAGGCTTAGGCTAGGGGTTGTAACAGCCCTCATACCTGAACTTAAAATAGGATTGTATTGGATGAAGTATTTGTAGTGAGCTAAAGTTTGCTTGAATATGATCTGGTATGTTTGTTTTTGATTTCTTGTAAATCAGTGGATATAGACTTTGTTTTATGAGAAGAAATTATTTAAAGGCCATTAAATATGTTTAAGAACCGAATTGTGCAAGAGAATTGCTTAAATGTGTGTAATTACAAGTATTAATGCAAGTTACGATGTCTACAGGACAATTTTCTACAGTTTAAAATGATTTCTGTAAATAATTTTGTGGTTAAGTATCTTTAATTTCCATTTCTGACTGTTTTGTAATGATGTCAAATGATTAAGTACTATTTATTATTGTTTTTAATATGTTTAATTGTTTGAGTAATTGTTAATGTTTGAGAAATATCTGGCGGATGCTTTTGAAGAATTCCAGAAATTTCGATAGAGCCTACATAAAGTAAATCGCCAGAAGGACAGAGTTAGTTTTATAGTTAGTTTTAGTCAGTTTATACAGATTTTATTTGCAACTGCGTCAGTAGTATCTCTGGATTGTATCTATGCATATGAAAAATATTGCTGACTTGTTGTTTTGAAAAATAAACAAAAATCTTAAACTGAACTTTGGTGGACTACTTCTTAATTACTGGATTAATTAAAACCACCAAAGACCCTAATAGGGTGTGTCTGGTGTCAAGGATATGTTAGTAGGCTGGTTCCCATCTGCGGAGTTCTGAAGGGGTGGTGGTATTTGGAAAAACTCTAATAGTTCTAACTGTGAAGCAGGTGTTGAGGTTGTTCGAATTATGGAAGTTCGCATGAATTGCCACTGGATGGTCTGGGTTGGAAGTATAAACTGTTTGCCTGTGGCCATACATCCTGTAGGATAGTTGTTGAGTGGTGAGACCAATGTAGGAGGCAGTGCAATGGAGGCAGGTGAGTTGGTAAATGAGGTCAGTGGTGGCACACGTAGCATGTACAATTATAGGGAACGATTCGCCTGTGACAGGATTAAAGTAGTGGTGACGGGATGCATGCTGCATGTTTTGCAGCAGGGTCTGTTACAAGGGAAAGATCCCTGTGGAGGTCTAGGAGAGTCGGCAGGTAAATACTTGTTGACCAGGATGTTATTCAGGTTGGGTGGTCTGCTGAAGCAAGTGTGGAAAGCAGTGGGTAGGATTTTAGGAAGCAGGAGACACATTTCAGGGAAGGACTTTAGGAAATCATGTCCACGGCAGAGTATCTGGTTGACAGATTCCATGTCAGGAAAGAACCGGGTGACGAGTGTTGGTCCACGGTCAGTTTTAGGAAGTGCAGAACGAGGGTTATGCGGCACGCCCGAGAGATTTTCAATTTCGCCGGGAAAACAGACGATTACATATGAGGGCTATGGGTGATGGCACGGGACATTTGTTTTTCCATGCTAGACAAAGATTATTTTGTTTTACATTTATTGCTGGTCAACCTTATCCCCCCCACCCCCGGCAAATCTACCACCAACGCGCGTGTTCCGCCTTTGTTTCATTCATGTGGCAGGTCGGGATGTGACCACATCTTTCCCCCTGCCATATGTCTTTTTTCTCACATGATTAAAGCTCATGTCGAAATATTGTGCATTTGTGTTTAAGTTTTTGTGTTTTTACGTGTTCATCTCACCCTTCTGCCTTTAACTGTGATAAGTGATGGGTATCTGTTTTTCCCCCTATCCTATGTTATTTTAAGTGCCTCATGGAAATTTCTTTGTTTCCACTATCCAAAAATAGGGACACTGAGTTTATGTTAAGTATCATGTCCCATTGTTAGAAAATCATCATCTTCATCAGACGTCATCCTGCGCATCCACTACAAAGCCTGGCGGTCATTCCAAGGCTTTTCCTCCATCACTTTTCTCCACATGACTCCCTTATCCTCTGTGTCTTTCTCTACTTGGTCCATCCATCTTGCCCGAGGTCTTCCATCTGGTCTCCTTCCCTTCCCGCTGTTCAGCAGTGCTACTTACGGCATCCTCCCCTCCTCCATCCTCATAACATGTCCAAACCACTGCAGTCTTCTCCTTGTTAGAATCTCTTTTAAGGCTTCCACTTGTAGTCTCTCCCTGATGTTTTCATTTCTAATTTTGTCTTTCCTCATGACATTCTCTATTCCCCTCAGAAACCAGCAGAATTTTGGCATCCTACCTTATGTTCCACCTCCAGATTACATCCTTTATCTGATGATACAATTATTCACTCTTCCTTACTCTCTGACCTATTTCTTCCTCCATCTTGCCATTGATAGTTACCTTGATTCCCAGATACTCAAACGATTCTACCCATTCTAATTTCTTGCATCCAGTAACACATCCTTCAATGGGCCAGTATTTCTTGTTATCTCCATTACTTTGGTTTTTTACACACTAATCTCCAGGTAATGTTTACCCACTGCAGTCCACCATTTCCGTAATTCTCTTTCCAGATCCTGTTCTGTTTCCTCCCATATTATGATGTCATCAGTATATGCTATCACCTTCAGCTCTGTTGGATCTCTGTGTCCTTGCACTTCAGCTATTATTACAGCTAATACTACATTAAACAGTCCAACTGTAAGGGCCAAAGCTGCTATACTGGGGTGAGTATAGGTTTAGGTATGTTAACTGAATGTTTACTTAAAAAAAAAAATGTTCTCTGAATTTGCATCTATGATTTTAAATGACTATGTTGCTGCCTGGATTTTCAACTGTAAAGCTTAACAGCCGCCAAAAAGCATATTTGAACCAAAAGCTGAGGAAAGGTTTCAGGCTACCACGATAACACATAAAAATCCACTTTAAGAAAAATCTTAAGTTTGAAGTCTCATTTTAAAATTTTCCATTTACAGTTTAATTGGCGAATCCAAATAGACTTTTCCAAAAGATTGTAGATTATAAAGAGCAGAATTTCCTGACTGACCCCTTTAGAAAATTTATAAGTTAATTATAGTTGTTAACACATGAGTCTGGTAAGAAAAATCGTCATGGCCGCCACACGCTCCTAGCTTGGCTTAACGGTTTATGGCTATTACTTGGCCTAACCGACACATACTCGCACAGGTCTACTATACGCAACGTTCCCAGAATAAAGGACCATGACCTCGCTATCACGTCACCCTTTATACCCCCCTCTGGATGATTGTGTATACCGACGCTTTCCAAAAATAATACAAAAAGGTGTAATTATAGAATTGTTCTAAATTTAATCGTGTGTAGCCTGGCCTTCAAGCATTATGAAAAGTGTTTAGTGAAATTCTTAAATAATTATCCTGCTAGTAAATGAATTTAGTTTGAGTGCGCAATGTTAAAAAATTTCCGAAAATTCATTAGTGATTCCCCGAGATGTGTTATTTCTGTCAATTTTTAGGCGACCCTGCTGAATTGCAAATTATCGTGTTAAAATTGTTGTCATTATGTTCTACTTTAATTCCTGAATAAAATGGTGTAAATATTATTATTATCGGTGGTGTAATAGCAAAGTTATGAGTTTGACAAAAATCGGGTTTGAAATCTGTTTAGCAGATACTTGGTTTTTAGTTATAATTATTAAAGTGTTGTTTATGTCAAAAAAGTGAAGTTATCTGAATTTTCTTTGAATTTAGTTCCATGTTTTCATCATTGTTTTATTATTGGTTTACTTGCGAATAAATCTCGAAAACTACCACGTGTGTATTATGACAAAATAATATTAAAAATAAGTTTAATATCTGTTATACTGCAAGGAATGTTCTGAAATTTTAATATGTTATACTAGCTTTTCCGTTCTTTTAGGAAATCTACTTTTTAGTCTGAGAAATGACTGAAAACATATGATTAAAAAATGTTGAAAGTGAAAGTGTATCTATTGACGTGTTTAAAAACTTATTTACGTTATTTACACGGTCTGAAACTATGGAATTTTACTGAAATTATCTTTCTTTCAGATTATTATTATTTTAAAAATACTTTACTGCATCTAAATGTGTTAAGAATTATTGAAATTATCACGTAACCAATGTCTGTTTACCAGTTGGATAATAATGGATTACCGTATTCCAGGTTAGTAAAAGTTCTTTAATATTATAAAATGTTTATTTAGAGCTTATATTGTTTGTTGAGTGGCTTTATTGCTCTTAAATCGGTTTATTTATTGAGTTAGGTTGCAGTATTGGCTTCTGCATGAAACGGTTTTCTCATATCCTATAGTTGCAAACTGAAAAATTTAATGTTAACTGGGAAGTTTACTCCCTCCCTTATGCTCTATAACTGTGAAAACTAGAATTTATCCAAATTCTAAGGTGCTTACACAACCCCCCTCCACCCAAATGTGGTGGGAGATGGGCAATGGTGTTAAGCAGTGGGGGCGATATATAGTGGGGACCTAGTGTGCCCTGGGACTGGTACGGTAGCTGTGAAGGCCCTACAGGAACCCTGAAAAATGACGGCCAACGGCACTCTGGTGAAGCTACGGCAGGCCTAGCAAGCCAGTAGTGGATGAAGCATGCGTTCAAAACTAAACACAACCTCAGGAAGGATGGATGTTAGAAAATAATGGAAGGAACTGAAGCAAAATTTTAATGCGTGAAAAAAGATATAATTGTTTTGACTTAAGTTGACATTATGCTTCATATGAACAATACATAAGCTAATACATAAATGTAAACAATTATTATTACCTGTAAATGTCGAATCCCATGCATTAATGGTGTCTCATAGTCTCTGTTCATGGCATTCACATTTGCACCAGCTTTGATCAAAGTATCTAAAATCTGTACAAAAATTAGGAAATTATTACATAGGCCAAAATAATATTTTTTTAAATAAATAAATATTCCATATGTGTAAGTATGTGGACATTCGTGTAAACAGAGTGACATTTAAAGCAATATGTGCATGGATAGTGAAGTGATGATTGGTGAACTGACTGTTAAAAATATCCACTTGTTTTGTTGTTAAGTGGGTGCATCTGTAAATATATGTATATAATTAATGTGATATGTATATTCTCTGTAAAGCAAAATAAGGTTCCACAGCACTAATAAAATGTTTAGTATCTGGGAAGCTAGTAAGTTTTGTTTTATTAAAATTAGTAACTTTTGGTGTTAACATTCGGCAGAAGTGTGAGGTGGAGGTGGCCGACAGAGAAAGAGAGAGCGTGTGTGTAAGATAGCAGTAATGGCACACACGGTTTTGTTCAAGTTCTCGATATGTTAAACGTTGTTAAAGTGGAAAGTAAATATGTAAAAAGTTTTGTATAAGAAAGTTTGTATGCATTACATGCCGACAGAGTTGGTGACTATGGCAGTATTAAACGTCTTCATTTAGAAAGGGTACTGTGTTGTATAACTGATTAGCAACAATTAGATTTCCTGGAAACATCCTTTAGTAATTTATGGACTGGGGGAGGGGGGATGGGGAGTAACAATACCGTGGAAATGACACTGTTTATACATGGACCAACAGAGTCATTTGAGCACAGACTACTAATTAGTGTGTCGAGTTAAAAAAA
The DNA here is from genome assembly GCA_031002005.1 of Vandiemenella viatica. Taxonomy (NCBI): domain Eukaryota; kingdom Metazoa; phylum Arthropoda; class Insecta; order Orthoptera; family Morabidae; genus Vandiemenella; species Vandiemenella viatica. The sequence goes on along the minus strand of CM061918.1, from coordinate 4,287,917 downwards.
AAAAAATCAAAGATTTCATTGCGTAATATCATTATAAATTAACAGCAGATATTTCTAATAGAGACAAGCTTATTAATTAGTAATAGGAACGCTGCTCATGAGAGGAAGTAATGATGTAATGTCTTATGAATGCAGTTCTCTGAAAGAGGAAAAAAAAAGACAAAGTTGCAATTAAAATTCACAAGTAGGAAAGGATCAATACTGATTTAACATGCAAGAAGGTAAGAAACTAAAAGTTGTTGAGGCATTCAAGCACTTGGAAGAAACAGGAAGGACGTGGGTGAAGGGTGATCAGAAAATCAGATGAATTCTTTAGGTGCACCAATGGACATATATGAAGCAGAAAAGTGCCATACCAGTAAAAATAAATTGCTTAACTTAATTGTGATGCAGCACAATCCCTGATGGTGTTTCACAAATCTTTATCTTTTGATGCAACATTCCTACTCAATTACTTTTCGCTTTTACTAATTTTAAATCGATTTAGTTTTTGTAGTAAATTGTTCAACATTTCTGTGAGAAAATCATTCCAGTCTCTTTCCTTACTAACTTATGCCTGAAATCAAGAGCTAGTTTTTGCTCATGGTCACCTCTACTGTTGTATGTAATACTTCCAATTCTTGTAAAAATATCCAACTAGGCTTTATCACGATTATATGCCTTATACATTCCCAGTCATCTCTTCACCTCTCTTCTATCTACCAAAGACTCCCAATCCAGCTCCTTTAAGCTATCAGTTACTGATTATGTTCTGTGGTAATTTCAACAAACAAATCTAGCCACCCTCCAGTGCTTGTAATACATACCAAAGCACCTCACAAAAATCAAGCTACGGTCTAACAAACATTTCTTCTTCTTCTTAAATTGCCTTCTCCTATTGGAGGTTGGCGTTCCAAAAAGCTAGCTCTGAGCGTGAAACTGCAGCATGGAAAGCTTCTTCGGACGTGCAATTGAACCATCTCTGATTGACCTTCAGCCAAGAATTCCTTCTCCTCCCAACAGATCTTTTCCCTTCAATGATGAGCTGCAGTAGCTGATACCTCTCGCCTCTCATAATGTGTCCTAGATATTGTGTTTTCCTTTGCTTTATAGTGAGCAGGAATTCTTTTTGTTTCCCCATCCGATGAAGTACTTCTTCGTTTGAGACTTTCAGCAACCAAGATATGCGTAAGAGATGACGATACAAATACATTTCAAAAGATTCAATCTTTTTCTCTAGATTTTGGTATAAGGTCCAGCTTTCACGCCCATAAAGAAAAATGGAGAACACATAGCAGCGAATGATTCGCATTCTCAATTGCAGACCAAGATCTGATCTTATGAAAAATTTGTTCATGCTAATGAATTGTCTCCTGGACTGTTCTGTTCTCGATTTGATTTCTTTCTTGCAGTCACCCTGCTCGTCCACCACAGTGCGTAAACATGTGAAGGATGATACTTGCTCGATGTTATTGCCTTTTATTGATAGGGTTGCCCAGATTTTTCTCTTAGACAAGACTACAACGTTTGTCTTGGAAGGGTTGACAAGCAGACCAAACTCTTCACTGGGCTGAACTAAATTGTCTATTATGTGTTGGAGTGCAGGTAGGTCACTGGCTATTACAACAGTGTCATCTGCATACCTGATATTATTGATCACTTTTCCATTTATAGTGATCCCACTGTTTTCGTTCTCCAACACTTCCCTGAAAATTATCTCGGAATAAATGTTGAACAAGAGAGGTCATAGTACTCAGCCCTGGCGAACACGTTTCCTGTTTATAGTTGCTTCTGATGTTCCTTGGTCAATTTTGACATCTGCAGTCTGATTCCAATACAGCATGCTGACAATGCGTAAAACATTTTGGCCAATACCCGTTGATTTCAAAATCTTTATAATTTTTTCATGACCCATGCAGTCGAAGGATTTTTTTTAATAGTCTATGAAAAAGGCATATATATCAACATTCATGTCCCTGCACCTCTGCACTAATACATTTAACCTCTTCATTCCTGAGGTATCATATATGATACCTCCAGAAATATTTTTTTTCTTGGGCCACTGCACAGCTGAACCTTTTCTGGTCTATCGCATCATCTACAATATACATTACACTTCACACAGCTCATATGTTCGATATTCTGCTTTTGGCAGCCCTGATTAGAAGCTTGGTATCCTGCAGCTGCACAACATGGCTCGTCAAAATAAAGGTAAAGACATATATTTTTTCCATGAAAGAAAGTAACATGAAGCAGTAAAGTCGTGTGTATAATTTTCCTGCTTGACTCCCAAGGTATCATATATATACCATCTATAAAAAATTAATTATTGTTTCAAATTTTTTTGGTCATTCATTGTTAACTAGCATTAACACAAAGCAAATAACACAATAGTAGTTCTCTTGCACTTTTATTATGAGCTCGTGACTCAAGAGGTTATGGAAAAGAGTGCTTCACGTGTGCCAAGCCCATTTCGGATGCCAAACTGGGTCTCACCCATATGAGAGTCACACTTCTCTGGTGGATCCAAATATTACCTTCTATAATAAATGCAGGTTATGCTCATAATGATAGAGTTGTGAAGCATGGGCACTGAATGAAGAGATAGTAGTAAAAAGCTCGCCATGGGGATGAAAATCCAAAGGAGTAGGGCTGGGGCAGTTAGACTGGACAAGTTGTGAAATAAGCATATGAGGAGAGCAATTAAAGAGGAACCTGGATGGGTTAGAGTAGGAAGGGTGATACACCAGGAGGTATGTATATGAAGAGGATGACTGAAGCATGACTGTGGCTAGAGAAAATGTTCAACTTGAAAATAAGGATGAATCAATGCAGTCTGAGAAAGGGTATTTAGTGGTGTAACAAGAGGGAATAAGGTATAACAGAAGATGCTGTACAGGTTTTTGACCTATCAGGAGGCGGGAAACTGGTCCAGATCAAAATAATTATTTTCCAAATCTTCCTCATACTATCAGCCACCATCTTTAATTTTATTCCATAATTTCCATTGATAGTATATACTTATCTCCAAATGGAGGAACAAATGTAGGTTAAATATTACCATAAAAACAGCTTGTAATATTGTAAGAGTTTTAACAGCTTTAGTACTTTACCTGAGTATCTCCTGCTCTAGCAGCAACATGTAGAGGAGTCCTCGTCATGATATCTTCACAGTTAACATCAACTCCAGAACTGATCAGAATATTGACAGCCTGTGTATTGTGAACACATTATCTATAATATTACTGTGTAATGAAGCTACAAAGGTAATATTAATATGGAAAGCACAGAAAAATTGAATTCAATCATTCACAACTGTACGACATTATAACTGTAAAAAATAGACTCACAATATTTCCAGTAACTCCTTAGCAATGGGAGAAATAAAGTGGAACATACAGTGGGTATGTACATTCAATGAAACTGTGTATATTATTTTATTTCCCACATGACTGAGGAACTGCTGCTAATACTTTCTATTCCAAGCCCACCTTTCTTCAACTTTGGCAAGTCATGTGTTTAATTTATGTACCCTTCCCATAATGATTTTGCTTGCAATTTTCATGTAAGAATACTTTAATGTTATAGCAACATACAAAGAGCAATTTACTGATACTTTACCAGTTATTGTTACCAACGTCAATATCATTCACAAGTATAATGAAGCAAACAACTATTTCTAAGTAGTTTGGATACTACAAAGCAAAAGTTATTATACTGTGGATAGTTCATGTATAATATTCAGTTGAAATACATTTGTAAACTGTCATATTTATATATGTGTATATGGAAACTGCTAAATAAGTAATTTAAAAAAAAATTATTTTATTGACACTTGGCCTATTGGCCATACAGTCAAGATACATTATATTTAATGCTGTATCTTTATATATATACATACATGCTCCCACATTTACATATAAACATTACACATACATACAAGTCACTGTGCCTTAAAACTTTTTAACAATAAAACAGTAACCTTCTGGTGCTCTGTAAGCAATAATTGGTTGAAAGATTGAGTAGTAAAGTGGGTTCTGCCTGGTTATATTTCTATAGGTTTCTTCTATGAAGTGCACCATCCTCTGGTATATTGTGATATTTTCTAGAGCAAGGAAGTTGTCTACATTAACTGGACAACTTATGTCCCAATGTTTTAGGTCTTTCCAGAAAGTGTCTGTTTCTTCTTTGTAATTCTTGCATCAGAAGAATAGGTGGTTTGTATCGGTCTCGGATTCCCTATCGTACTGGCAAAGTGGGGAGTTTGCTAAATTTATTTTGTACAAGTGGCTTCCGAATCTGCCATGATTGAATTTTAATCTCAATATTATAGTCACAGCTTTTTTGGTGGCATGTTTTTTTTGAAACCATTGTGTTGTTGGTATTTGTGATTGTATATGCCTGTAGTCTCTTCCCTTGTATTGTTCACTGGATTGCCACATATCATTCCAGGACTCAGTTGCTTTGTGGTGATATAATGAGATTAAGTCACTTCCTATCAGAAGTTCCGCTTGGTTTTTTGTTTGTGCAGCTAATTTTGCAAGAGAATCCACTTTTTCGTTGCCAGGAAGCCCGTGCCTTAACCCAGATAATGGAGTTCCATGTTTATTTATGTTGGTCAAAAAATCCAATATGTTATATAGAAGTGGAGTGATCCCTCTATCTTTGATTCCATCACCCAGCTTTTGAAGTGCCGATTTACAATCTGTAAGAATTACAGTATTCGGAATACGCATCTCTAGCACGTATTCCAATGCTTCAAGTATCACAAACAGTTCAGCTGTAAAGAAGGGTGTTTCCACATGTAGCTTAAACAGCATTTCCACTCTGTTAGTGTTGTCAAAAAAGGCGCTCCCAACCATGTTGCCAGTCTTGGACCCATCTGTGAAAATATGTATGAACGATGCTGCTTAGATAATCACTTAGAAGATTATTGTTACTTAAGGCATTCTCTGAATAAATCAGATTTTCTACAATCTCGCGCCCGATCATAAGGGTTTCATAGTTAAACTCATAACATGGTAATCTGGTAAGAGAGAGCACTTGTGAGTGATATTCACTAAGGTCGGAGATGGCCGCGGTAAGAGGTATGAGTCCAGTATGTGGAAGATGATGTTGCCACCCACAGGGTGCGTATTTTTATTGTAAGGGCATTTCCAGTTTTCTGAAACTGTTTTATTGTAAACTTTTTACTGAGATATTGGCACCTCAGTGTGAGTGGCATTTCCTTGGACTCGACCAGCAGTGCACTGGTTGGAGTTGATAGAAATGCTCCTAAGCAAAGTCGAAGAGCCTGAAACACACATTTATCCAGGCAGTTCAATAGTTGATTAGACGTGGAGCCATAAAGTTCACAGCCATAATCAAAGTGGGGTCGCACCATAGCTTTGTAAAGGACTATTGAGATTTTGGGATCCCCGCTCCACCATGCGCCATTAGTGGCTTGGAGTATGTTTATTGCTTTCTCACATTTTCCAAATGTTTCAGGTATCTAATGCTTCCATCTTAGCTTGTTATCAAAGTATAATCCTAGATATTTGACACATTTCACAAATGGGAATGTATATGGGCTGAGTCTTATGTCTTCATCTGCCGGTACCCCATGTCAGGTAAAGGTTATTACTGTGGTTTTTCCTGGTCCTTTAGCCAAGTCTTGAATTTAGTTAACGTCTGACTAAGGCAGAGGTAGGTATCCCGGAGATTCCTGGAGGTTTCGTAGATGTAGAGGTCATCTGCATATTGTATAAACCAGGTGTCTAGTGACAGTACTGTACCTATATCACTACAGTACGTGATAAACAGGAGTGGTGTCAGGATCAAGCCTTGTGGGAGACCAAAACTTGTACGCCGAGGGCCAATTATGCCAGTTGGTGTCATAATTATCAGGATTCTATTCTGCAGAATGTTCACAAGGTTTAGTATAAATGTTTCTGGCGAATTTGTACTAGAATTTCTGAAACTACATTATCATATGCTCCAGTCAGGTCTGTAAACACACAGGTTGTGTAGTTGTTGGCTGTAAAACTCTCTTGTACCTCAGTAACTAGGTATGCAAGAGCATCAAGCATGCCAAGACCTCTCCGAAAACTGTACTGAAATTGGGGAAGTTTTACATAGTGTTCCACGTGCTACTCTAGTCTGAGCCTAATGATGTGCTCCAAGGTTTTATACATGCAAGACATTAGAGAAATCTGCCTATATGATCCTTGGTCACATGGGTCCTTGCCTTGTTTGAGGATAGAGACTATTCTTATAGTCTTCATAGATTCAATGTGAATGCGTTGTAATCAAATGTCATTCATTACTTTTAGAACTGCTAACTTGCCTTTTCTTGGTAGATACTTGAGCATAGCATAATGAATGTTGTCTGGCCAGGTGACATGTTCCTACTATTACTAACAGCCGTTTCAAACTCTACCAAATTAAATGGTTGTAATATCTGTTCATGGGGTGTATTTTCCAATAGTCAGACCTTGTTGATTGCTGATGGTGGTGCCATCTTCTCTAATACCTCTTGTGCTGTGATACAAGTTGAACAGTTACTCGAAGCTTACATAATTTTCTGATCTCGTTCAAAATAGTGGTCAGGGAGGAGTAAATCAGTAAACTGAATGCTTATTTCAAGTCTAGTTTACAGATGTTGCTATTTTATTTATTTTCATGCTTTTATTTTCTTATTTATATATTCTCTATCTGTTTCAGTATAATTAAATCCACTGGTTAATGTTCAATAAATGACTGACTGACTGATATTAATTTGTAGGCAAAAAGACTACCTTGATATTTTATAAGAAATTCAAAATCACAATCTACGTATCAAGCAAATATTTTGCACGACTTAAAAACAAACAGATTAAACCTTTCCATATGCAAATGTCAGATAATTAATACACTGACCAAATTACTAATAATTGTGTTCTTCAGTCATTAAGAAGAAGTAAAAATAGGTCACAACCCAAAGGTTCGTTGTTTCCGAGGTAGGTTGGCCAATTCCTTTCCTTCAGGACCCTCAGTTTAAAGTAACCATGAAACATCCAGACATAGTTCACCCAATGAAATGCAATTTTCAGAGATTTCTGCTCCCACCAGGATTTAAACATGGGACCGGAACAGGAATTTTTGAAAGCAAGCACCTTAACCACTGAACTATCAGACCATTCTTAACAAGAAGTACACATTCATAAACCAAGACCTTATTATTCTGTAAACTTCATTGCAATGTTTCTATAGAATCACATATTTTAGTCAAAAAGCACTGATTTAGTTCACTAATTGAGTGGATTTAATTTATTGGTCTTTGATAAGAAGTGCAATTTACAAGTCTACAATGACTTCTTGCACCACTAGTGGCTGATTAAGCTCTATTGAGACCCCCTCCACACTGAAAATTCTCAGACCTTGACTGCCCACTAACACATTTTTAGTGACTGCAGGGAGGTGCAGGATTATGAACACCTTCTCAGTGCAACATCATGGGAACCATCTGCTCAAATGAAGATCTGATTGAAGCAAATGACAAGGCAATTAAATCTGCTGAATTTTGGGAGAAGAGAATCTGAGGTCATCTTTTCTGGACACGGAAAGTAAAGTAAGTCCATTTAACTGTGTCTAGAGCAAGGCTTGCGTGAGCTCAGCCATCTACTTTCTACTTGACAAAGGGTTTAACCCAAAATATTGTATAATTTTTTGTTTGTTTGTGTGCTGTTTTGTGTTGCTTCTGCCCTCCTCCCTTCAACTTTGGTGAGTGTTGGGTGTATTTTATCTGTCCTTTCCATTTAAATAACTTTTTGACAAATCATTTTACTGTAATATTCAGTATATTACAAATAGCAGTATATCTGTAGCAATAAGTAGGTCCCAGATTCTTAGGTTCAAACCTATTTTGTTCCCAACTGAATATTCTCGAAATTTTAATTTTCTTTTTTGTCTTTTATATAAACTAATCATATTCGTAAATTTAATAGAACCTAAAAGAACATAATTTCTATGTTATGACCTAAAATGGTCTAATTCAGTTTTCAGAACCTAGAAGGACCTAATTCGATGTACTGATCCAGTCCTACTGTAATTTTGTTACTTTAATAAAACAAATGACCATTAGGATTAGCTCAGTGGTACAGGCCGTGAGCTAGTAATTTGGACTCGGGAGACACCCTGGATTCAAATCCTGCCATCGACTGTTCTGAAATGGTATTCTGTGGTTTTCCTTTTCACCTCCAGGCAAATGCCATAACAGTGTCTTATTGACAGGCTACGTACAGCTGCTTCCATTCCCCCCTTCCTTCTCGAAAATTTCCTTTCCTACTTCTACATCAATCCAAGTTAAAGTCATGTCGGCGATTCGGCCAGTCATCATCCCCACTTGTATCTATTACTATGTAAATCCTGAGCTCCAAGACACTGCAAATGTAAGTGGTATATGAATGATCCCTTGCAGAGGCTGAGGGTGAAGCCGAACTTGGAGGGTAAATGGACTATGTTTATGTGTAAAACAAATTGATTTATTTTAAAATTGAAATAACTATTCACCAAAATATTAAATGATGTGTTTTAATCACATTGTTGATGGTAACACTGAAAAGCTGTAACAATGTGGTGCAGCAACTTCAAATTATTACAAAGGTCTACATTCAGTAGAAAAAAATTGACAAAGCAAATTTTAAACGTAGCATGTTAGACGTTAACAATCACAGGAACGCAAACTCTTTCTGAGAAATTAACAGTTGTATACCATCATCGTTCAGTGGTAAAATGGAAATTAAAACATTGTGTACATGTTTTAAGCTCCTTCATTAAAAGGGATCATGCCTGAAAAGAAATTGTAACAGAAAAATACCAAATGAGTACATTTTAAGAAATAATTACTTGTCTCAGCTGTATGAGAAAACCATTGAAGAAATATGGGTGGACATTGCTGGCCACTTCATCTGGTTAAGTGTAGATAAGATGACAGATGCCTGCTATTTGCAGTAGAATTCTGGAGCATGTCATATGATATAACATTATGAACATTGGACCAATTTTCCCATGATTTAATGAAAGTTATCGATGCAGGTTCACAAGTTGATGCAAGTTTCTTGGATTTTCAGAAAGCTTTTGATTCTGTACCACACAACTGACTTTTAGTGAAGATTCGAGTGTATGGTATATCACATCAGATTTGTGAATGGATATGTGATTTTCTAACTGCTCAGTAACAGTATGTTTTTGTTGATGGGGAATACTGTTCTAAGCTAGACATTACTTTGGGCATTTCTCAAGAAACTTTTATAAGTGATCTATGTGTCAACGTTAAATGCTGGTAGCAATTGTTTGCTGATGATGCAGTTATCTATAGGGAAGTAAGGTAATCCGATAATTGCTTATAAATTCAGTGCAATTTGGATGCTATTTCAAATGGTGCCATAAATGGCAGCTTACACTTAACTGCAAAAAGTGCAAGGAAATGTAAATAAGTAACAAACAAAAAATTGTTCACGAGTATAAAGTAAACAATTCAGTTGTTGACACGGTTGATTCCCTGAAGTATTTGGGTGTAATAGTACGAAACAACATTACATGGGACTTGCACATAACTTCCGTTGTAGGTAAAGCTAATTTTAGATAACGATTTGAAGGTCACATTTTGAGGAATTGTATTGGGCATACAAAGGAAACAACATATAAAACTCTAGTGTGTCCACATCTGGATTACTGTTGCTGAGTTTGGGATCCATATTGCAAGGGATTGAGTGACACAAGAGAGAAAGTAGAGAAGAGAGCTGCTCGATTTATGACTGCTTGCTACAGCCCTTATAAAAGCGTCATGGAATTGATACACAGGTTGGGCTGGGATTGTTTCGCAGACAGATGAAGTTGTTTTCATTTGAATTTATTGGAGAATATGTAAAATTCTTTGAATTATGAGTGCAATGAAATAGTTCTTTTGCCAACCTATTTAGGTCGCAATGACAGGAGGGATAAGATACAGTACTGATGCTTTTATGTATCCTTTCTTTCCTCATACTGTTCGGAATTGGAATGCACAGAATTAGGATTGGCACTTAGCACCTTCTGCCACCCACAATATTTGTGAATTGCAGAGTACAAATGTAGATGTAGACCTAAGATAGACAATATCACAAGAACGACTCAACCATATTGCACTATTACATGTACACAGTAACTTCACTGACTTCTAAAAATTGTTAAAACTGTTCATTCCTCCCCCCCCCCCCACCCCCAAAAAGAAAAAATCCAGAACAGTACAGTATTTCCATTGCACAGTTAATACTGAGTAATAATAAAATTAAATAATAATAGTGAATTTTTGTAGACAGTTAAAACATCTCATTGAATAAATTATACATAAAAAAATATTTTGTAGTTTTTATCATTACATATTGTAATATATATCCTCTTCAGTCTTGAGGTATCATATATGATACCCCCCAGGTATTATTTCTCGGACGTGTGCGCGGCTGAACTTTTTCAGTCCTGTGGTATTATCTACGACTCACACCGTGCTTCTCACAGCTCATTTCTTCGATCTTCTGCCAAGCGTCATAAGTTGGCAGCACTGATTGGAAACTTGGGATTCTGCAGCTGTACAGCATGTCTCATCAAAATAAAGGTAGAGTCATATATTTTTTTCCATTTACAAGTGTTTTCACTGCTTTAATAACTTATTAAATCTGTACAGACTTTTCTCAGTTAAAATCAAACTATAAATTCCATCTATAAAAAATTAATTATTGTTTCAAAAAAAATTATGGTCATTCAATGTTAACTAGTATTAACACAAGTAAATAATACAATAGTAGTCCACTTACACTTTTATTATGAGCTCAGGACTGAAGAGGATAGATAAACTTGACAAAACCATTTAGAAACAGGTTTATTCCATATAACTAGTAAAGCAAATAATTTCCATCAACTTTTCTTAATAGTAAAGTACTCTTTACTATGGTTTACAATATTTAATTAAATTGTGATGGAGTGCATGCTATGGTGGCAATTTCCCTACCCACCCATCTTCTCCGTCTCCTGCACCCACCAACATTTGCCCTCTGCAAATTTTAGCTTTAAATTCTTTCAACATTTTTGGTAATTTATTAATCATTTATCTTGGTAACTTATTCCAATCCCTGACACCCTTACCCAAAAAAGAGAATCTTCCTACTATCTTGTGCCTGAAATCGAGTGCCAGCTTGTGGTCATGGTCATCTTTTCCCTTCCATGCATTACTTTTAATTCTTACACCAATATCTCTCCATGCCTCATCACTAATAAACGACTTGTACACTCCCATGACCCTCTTCACCCTCCTCCTGTCTTCCAATGAATCCAATTCCAGCTCTTTTATCATTCCTGTTACTGAATGCATTCTGCGGTAATTTCCAGAAACAAATCTAGCAGCCCTTTTTTGCACCCTCTCCAACTCCTGTATTTGATACGTAAAATGAGGGTCCCATACTACACTACCATATTCGAGCAATGGTCTGACCAAAGTTTTGTAACCCAATTCCTTTACTTCTCTCGTACATCCCCTCATCACTCTCTCCAACAAGTGCAGAACTTTGAAACCTTTTCCTACCACCTGTCCAATGTGCCTTGTCCAGTTAAGCTTGCTATCAAATGTAATGCCAAGATATTTACATTTCAAGTCTTCAACAAACAATTCTTTCCCCACCTTATAATTGTAATCAACCTTAGTTTTTTATTTGTGTATCTAATAAGTTGACTCTTCTTTGCATTTATCTGCATCCCATGTTTACCAACCCAACTCAATATCCTGTCCATATCACCCAGCAGCTGTTTACAGTCATCTACTGTTTTGATCCTTTTATATAGCATTATATCATCTGCATATGCAACAATGTATGCTAACCAAGATGACAAGGAACATTCAACAGTCACCAGAAATCATAATACACTGGAAATACAACAGACTAAAAATGAGAATTATGATGTAATAACTTAATTACAAATACGTGACAGCACATAACAGAATTATAGCCAACAAATAGAAAATATGGGAAGATATAATCAGTGCATTTCTTTTCAGCTCATAATTTAAATAAATATGTGGATAATTCTCTATCAGTTGTATTGTATATTCCATTCCCAAGCAAGATAATAATGATAACAACTTGGTAACATTTAATCATTTGTATCCTTTACAGAATTATTCTGGAAGGTTTTTGAGTATGAACATAGCAGTTGTAAAAAGTAAACTGGGCTATAAACTAGAAGCTGTGGACAAAGTTATTGTAATTTAACAACTATTAAAGATATCGTGATACCACCTATAGGTATGTGATTGGAATTCTTTGGTTCCATTGCTCATTTTGTATGTTTCTGTACATTTGGGATACAGCAGGTAAGCATTTGTTAAAAGTAATAATTAAATATCATTATATAGTGGCTTCCAAGAAATGCACATCTTCCTTTTTGTAATGCCATATGTAAACCAAATCATTCTGGTGTCACTGTTCTGGAGAATATAATTTTCCCCCCAAAAAAGAATAATATTCCAAATACCTTACGGTCTTTACTCTCCACAGCAAATAAAAATGTCTGTGCAAGTTCCTTCTTAGCTGAACTTAATTGCAATCCAATCTCCAAAAGTGCTGTCATTGCCTGAAACAAACATAACTGATGCTGTACATCCAAAGTATTTTAGAATTTTGGTTTTAGAGATTTATAATAAGAACTAGCAGAAGCAAAAGGTATTTTTAAGAAAAATTGTCATTTAAATTTATGAGTCAATATTTATTTGCCTTATTTTTGCTTTCGTTTCAATATCCTGTACCCCTTTGATGTATTTCTAATTCTATATTTATATATAACATTTCAGTCTCCCCCAACATACTGATAATGCACTTAGTCATGTATTAAACTTTGGCATGTGCACACCTCCTGAACCACACGACTCATTTCCTACAGCACGAATAAGGAGTAAAACTGAAATATAGTGTGTTCTTGTGTTCATCATATATGTTCTTCACCTGTCGCTGCCTTCAACTTTGGTGAGTGATGAGTCATTTTTCCCTTCCCTTGTAATTTAAAAGCATTAAAATTAATTGTAAATTATTTAAAACTTATCCCTTGAAAATTAAGAAAGATTTAAATTATATGACACAATCCAAACAATTAAGTTATTTACAATAAAAAATAAATCATTACGGATTTATCATATGACCTTCCCCATACTAAAGTATTAACATCAATTTCTTTCTGTCTTAATAATTTCTGTGTAAATCAATTAGAATATTTTGACATAACCATGATCAAAGATTAGATAAGCTTTCAAATCATCTGATGCTAAATATTATCTCTTTAACTATATTATGTTTTCTAACTGAGAAACAACTAATTTACATTTGCAACACACAAAAATTGAGAACAGTGCCACAAGTATACTCAGTTCCTGTTTACAATTATTAAATAACCCTTTCAGAAGTCAGATAATAAAATTGTTGAAACATATATCCTACACTCTTGGTGGCTCCTATATCGTATTATCCCTCTCTGATAAAACTGTTGTAACTTAAAACTTAGAACATATATTTGCAAATCACTCACCAAAACAATTTAAAATTTTAGATGAAAGTCAGCCAGTAAAGAAAATATGATTTAGTATAATATTTAGTATGATTTTTGGTAACAGATTATCTACACTCATATTTAAAATATGTCAAATATTCATATTTATAAGACAATCAAGCGAGGTGATCCAATATCCTATATCATATTATCCTTCTCTGATAAAACTACTGTACCTTAAATATTATAACATTTATCTGCAAATAACTCACCAAAATATTTAAAATTTTAGATGAAAGTCAGCCAGTAAAGAAATTATGATTTATAGTAACAGATTATCCACACTCATTAATTGAAAATATCTCAAACATTCATATTTATAAGACAATCAAGCGAGGTGATCCAATTTTCCCAAAAATTTTTATAACGGCCCTAGAAAATTCATTCAAGAATTTAGGCTGGATATACATAGGAATCACCATTGTAAGAAAAAATATCTCCTAATGCTCGCAGATAGTGTCATGCTCAATGCAGGAAGTTCTGAGGTACTGGAGAAATGTAAAAGAACTAAAAATGTGAAATTTGCTGATTTGCATATAAATCTTATAAAAAGAAGAACTCGCTGCTAACAATCCAGAACAGAGGTGAAAGTAAACAATATGCTGCTAGAGTGCACAAAGCAATTTAAATAACTCAGTAAGATATTTTCATTCAATAACTAACTGCAGTTAGAAACTGATGTGACAGCAAGAAGCACTTTTTCCTCAAATAATACCCAGTGCCAAAGAACAAATAACTATAATATTGGCTTTCTCTGCCCACCTCCTTTTGCTGCCATTAAATCATAAACAATACATAAGACTGAAGTATCCCACAATGTTTTCATTTATTCAGATTAAATAACTGTGTTAAATATTTCCTAATTTAGCTAACAAGGGAATACAAATCTCAATCAACTTTACAGAATTTCCTCAATAAGAAACAATGATATCTGATACAGTACTAATTTTGAAAATGCAAAGGCCATTGTTACTTTCAGAATCAAACCCCTTCAAGAATAAAATTTGGCTGCTATGCAAGTTACTAACTTCTTTGAACTTCATCAGTGAAGCCAGCTGGACTGCCGACCTTCCCAAACTGTCACGGAGGTTGACATCTGCTCCGGCCTCGACCAGCGTCTGGAACACTGGCTTCCTCTCCAAGCAACTGTATGACTTTGCTGCCACCATCAGAGGGGTGCAGCCACTATTGTCTCGCTCATCCACTGGCACCCGCTTCAGGTCCAGGATGTAGCGCAGGGTGTCAATATTCCCGTAGGTGGCAGCACAGTGGAGTGCCGTCCACCCGTTGCTGTCCTTGTCTGTAGGATCTGCTCCAGCTGACACCAGCAATTTCATTACCTGAAAATGATCACAATCAAAAGTGAGCAGAATGGTAGCTACAACATTCAAAGCCAATTTAAAAGCTGTGATCTCTTTAGCTGTTGAAACAACCAGTATAACTGTACTAGACAAAATATACATATATAAGAAAGAGAGATAATCACTGAAAAAATTCACAAAAGATGGGCACTATTCTATGATCACCGCTAACAAATGGAGGAAAATATATTGACTAAAAATCTTTATTTTATTCAAAGCCCAAAGTTGTAAAGCACTGGTTTGTAAATATCAAAAGAGACCTTTATTTGTTGAGATTAAAAACCAGAGATGCTTTCAATAGAGATCATTTTCAGAAGTCAAACGAAGATGAACACCCCAAAGGAAGACACTTTACTCTTTGGACAGAAGAGTGCAAACAGGCCCACTCAAAATGAATGAAGGATTTCTGGGCCTAAAAGAAAATGAAACTCGCTGCCAATTCCAGGAAGGCTTAGGCCGGGCGCACATTGACGCGCAGTCGACGCAGCGCAGCACAGTTTCTGTGTCTCTATGTTTTGGGGCGGAACAGCGCGTATTGAGACGCAGAGCAGGGCAGCGCAGTACTGCGCCGCACGTGGCCTGCGCGACGTTGTGATCACGACACAGAAACTGTGCCACGCAGCTCACTCGTGCCGGTTTTTGCCGTAACACTTCTTGCGTTATTTATAATCTTGCTTTACTTATAATCATTTTCAACTATGGAATAAGAAAAATCGAATAATCTGGTGCGTAACCAACCTGCGATTCACAGTATCAGTCATAAGAAATAGATAAAAATTAAATTTAAACACGAGATTTGGACAATGAGCCCAACAAGTGGCGAGTAAATTCAGCATTTATTTATCATACAACTGTCCACTTACAATTTTCACTTTTCTTTTCTTTTTTTGAATTCATTTTTAATAAAACTTCTAAAAAGATTGATATATATAGGAAATAATCACATTATTTGTTTTCTTATTATTTGTACTACATCATTCAATAGTGTACCCGAGAAACAATTTGTTGACACTGCTTTTTTAGTTTCAAATGTTTATGTTGTGTTATATAGTTTTCTTAAAAATATAATATGAAATAAAAGAGAGAAACATTCTTATAAATGTCATGTGCCGTCAAAGGCTAAATAATTAAATAAATAACCACGAAAATACAGCGAGATTTTCTTCAGCTCTAATAGATATTTGAGCTTTGTCGAGAAAATAACAGGTTACATTATGCCGTGAATCTCCGCTCGAGTCATCCGGAAATTATTTTCTGAGAATTCTCTTGTCACTACAAAAGCCAGATGAGAGTTTCTTCTTTTCATATAGTCACTTTTGCATAGTTTTATCTAACTCAGCTTCTGTTAAAGTAATAACAATTTTCCAAGCTCGGCATCCCAATCTGATTCAGAAATCAAAAATCGAGTTTTTGCATCGACGTTTTTGGTTACGCTTTATTGTCGGTTTTTCGCACAACACAATGCTTTGTAAACTGCCGCACGAAACTGCGCTCTAATATGCGCGAGTAACTGCCAGTCTGTGCTGCCCTGCCCTGCTCTGCATTGCCCCTACTGCGCCACGCAGCTCAATGTGCGCCCCGGGTAAAAGTGGTTCTACTTGGCCTCAATGAATATATATATATATAAATTAGCTGTTTCCTGCAACTTCATATGTGTAGACTTAGAATTTCAATGCCAGAATTGAATATCACTGAGTTGTCATAATATGACAGGAAAGCCATCACTATATCATTCTACTGTTGAACCTGTCTCATGAAGAGATAACTATCTACACATTTTAAAAAAGAAAAACAAACGAAGGTGCGGGTATGTGATTGTGTGTGTGGGGGGGGGGGGAGAGGGGGAGGGGGGGAAGAGGGAGGTGGTGTCCAACTAAGGGAAGCTTTACTTAAGTTTGGTATTTTATTTTTTTTCTTCAGCATGAGCATCAGATTCTTGGGTTCTAATAACTTTAGCTGCTCGTGCCGTTCTAGGCTACGTTTACACCAGCAAGGCATGTCAAAAAAGGAGACAAAATAAACCAGTGCCAGAAACATTTAGGCAGACACAAAGTAATAGTACAGTGCAGAGTAAATCGACATCTATACTAAATAATAAGTTTTGTCTCTAAAAGAAAATAATTAACAAATCATACACTAACAGAATGCATGAGAAGTACAGCTTGAGTAACCAACATAATATAACAGAATAACACATGTATCTGGCTGTGTCGAATTGCAAAATGATGGCTCTAGAGAAATATTTTCACAACAAGTCATTGATATTGGTAATGGCAAAATTCCTGTAGATGTTTTGACTGGCTGCATTACATTTCCTGACAATTTTTGTCAGTTTACTGAATCAAAAAGTCTTTTTTTAAAAAATTATGGCTTTATGCCTCATCGACGGCTATCATCATTAGAGGCGGAATGGGACCAGGGACAAGGAATGGGAAGGAATTTGGCCACGGCCTTTTTGACGGAAGCATTCTAGCATTTGCCTGGAGTGATTTGGGGAAACCATGGAAAACCAAAATCTGGATGCATGGACTGAGATTCGAACGCGCATCCTCCCAAATGCAAGGCCAAAACGTTAACTGTTCACCCACCATGCTCGGTATCAAAAACAGAGCTCATACAAAACGTGTTCCCACACGTCACTCAAAATTACAGAGGTCATTTTTGGATGAGCGAACGAGCTATATTAGCTGCCAAAAACATGGATGTAAATGAAATAAATTTCAAAATTCAAAATGAAATTGCCTGTGAATTAAGGACATACGAATCACTTGTTGTGAAACTAAACAAGATGATGTTCTCAACTATCCACTAGAATTTTTGAGCTCACTGGAATTGCCAGGATTGCCACCTCATAATCTTCAATTAAAAGTAGGATCGGTGGTCATAATGTTGCAAAATATCAACCAACCGAGTCTTTGTAATGGCATGCAGCTAGTAGTGAAAACATTACTGAACAATGTGATCAAAGCAACCATTCTAAAGGGAAAATATAAGGGAGAAGATGTGTTAATACCTTGCATCCCAATGGTAGCAACTGATGTACCATTTGAATTTAAGCGACTGCAATTTCTAGTGCGGCTTGCTTTTGCTATGACCAAAAACAAAAACCCAGGGTCAGTTGTTGAGTGTTTGCAGTATTAATCTTGAGAACCCATGCGTCACTCATGGACAGTTGGATGTTGCCTGCTCCCGTATTGGAAAACCGTTAGCTTTATTTGTTTATGTGCCAGGTAATCAAACAAAAAATATCGTGTACCATAAAGCATTACAATAAAAATATCACCACATTATGACTAACGTCTTGCAGTGTACGAAGTAGAAAACTTATTTTTGAAAGTAATTGTAGTTTATTATTGAGACATTAAATCAATAAATAAAGTGATCACTCTGAAATACGTTTCATTATTTATTTTTTCTGTTGGACTACTACAAGACCAATAACTTTTGACAGAAAGAAGTCTGTTGGGGCAGCTAGTTAACAATAAAGTTATTATCCCAAGATATGTCAATATTGTAGAGAGTGAATCTTCTAGTGGTTAAAGTATAAATAATGAAAATAAATCCATAAATGAGAAAAGAAAAGAAGGTGGTGTTAAAGTAGTTTTACACAATGATAAATATGATCAAGAACATGAGTTAAGAAGGTCACATAGAGAACATAGTATGCCAGATAGATTTAATGATTACGTCTGCAGAAATTTTATTTATGTAGACTTCTGCAGTGCTGATAGTCCAAAAAAATTGAGGGGTGATTAATTGTAATGAGTCAAAGTATTGGACATAAGCAATGGATAAGAAAATTGATTGTTTATATAAAAATAAAACAAAGAAACTAGTAATTAAACCAGCGAATGGGAATGCTCTTGATATAAAGTGGGTTTGCACACAAACACACACACACACACACACACACAAATCAGAAAACACTTATGAAGCAAGATTAGTTGTGAGGGGCTTTCAACAAAAGGAAGTAGTGGATGATATTTATTCACCAGTTGCTAAGATGCAGACAGTGAAACTTTTGATGTCATATTATTGTCAAAATGGTTTAATTATAGAAAAATGGATTCAGAGACTGCATTTCTTAGTATAAAGCTTTATCAGAAGTTTACATAAATCAGCCGCGAGGGTATGAGGATAGTACTGATAAAGTTTTCAGGTTGAATAATGCGTTGTATGGTTTACGAGATAAATTCTCAACCATGGTATGATTCATAAGAATGAAGTTTCTCTCAGCAGTGAGAATTTATAAAATGTTCTTGGGTAACTAGCCGAGTTAATGAAGTGTTATCACACAACATTGCGGCGATCACATTCACTATCGCCATCTTCTGATAAGGTGCCAGATGTGGCAGAAAGGCTGAGGTCTTTATAGCCAGGCAGTCGGGCATAATACAAGACAGGGCTCACCACGCTTGTATACAAGGCACAAGCAATATGTGATGCCAACAGCCTACTACGGGAATTGAATCATCTGTGTCAGACCTTCAGGCACAATGGGTACACTGAAGATCAGATAATACAGACATTCCAAGAAACAAGATGCAGGCTTAATAACAAGAACAATGAGACACCGGATCATCTAGCCTTCTTGCCATACCCTGGTGCTGCAGCGTTAAGGATAGGATGGATTCTAGCAAAAGGTGGGATTAAGACTGTTTTCCTTCCACTACCGAAACTGAAAAACATTTTGGTCTTCCCCAAAGATGACCTTGCTATGCATACGCCTGGGGTATATTGTGTACCTTGTGAATGTGGGAAAAGGTACATCAGCCAGAAAATACGGTGTATTAACCAGCTGTGTATGGAACATGCTCGACACGTTTGTCTGTGGCAGAAGGAGAAGTCTGCAGTGGCAGAACACAGCCTCGAACAGGGCCACTGCTTAATGAAAACGCCAGAGTACTGGTGAATACTAGAAGCTTCTGGAACAGCATTCTCTCTGAAGCTGTTGAAATTCATCTCACATCAACAACCGGGACTGTGGGTACCAACTGAGTGAAGCTCGGACACGAGTCGTCGATGCTGTGCTAAGTTATGCACAATATGATGTACCCAAATCAACTGAGTGCACACTAGGCCGCTATTGGTGCCACCTCCACCCTGGCACCCAGGCAGCGCCCATGTTAGGAACGTGCTCAACAATATCATACACACTCTATCACCTGGCAGGGTATTAATACCTCATCCTTCCCACTGCAGCTGGTACTTCACCAGAAGATGGTGACACTGAATATGATCACTGAACTATTATGTGATAATATTTCATTAATTTAGCCAGTTACCCGAAAGCATATTATAAATATGATATGATTATTTTGGCGAATTTTTTGGAAATCTAGGTTTTGTAAGATATGAATTTGATTATTGTTTGTGAACTTTGATATTTGGAGATGATATAATTAAATTAATCATGTTTGTTGAAGACCTATTCATGTGTTGTATTAAAAGGAAGAAAATAGTAAAGATCAAAAATTTATTGTCAAAGCAATAAAAATGAAAGACTTAGGTCAAGTAAATGGTTATCTAGGAATGAATATAGATTAAAATCATAGAGAAAATTTTTTGAGTTTGAGTTAGGAAAATTACATCAATTCCTTAGCTTCAAATTATAAAATTGTTAACTCAACATTTTATAATAGGCCGATGGAGGTAAATTTGAAGTTAGAACCTGTGCATGAAGTACAGGGTCAACAAATTAAGTACAGAAACTTGATAGTATTCTTTTACATATGAGCCCAGAAACTAGACCAGATATTAGTTATAGTGTTAATTACTCAAGCAACTTTCAAAACAGTTAAGTACGTACAATTCATTTCAAGTATGCATTAAGAATATTACAGTATTTGCAACTAAAAAAATATTTGAAACTAAATTTCTATAAGAATGAAAATGTCAAGATTTTAGATTGCTATGTAGATCCAGATTGGGCAGGTGGTAGTGTAGATTGAATGTCCACATCTGGGAATGTAGTTAGATAATTTGGAAATCCAATATTCTGGAATTCAAAGAAAAAAGGAAGTGTCATGGAATCTTTCAGTTTGTGAATATGTGGCATTATCAAAAGCTGTTACTGAACTCAAGTTAGTCTTACATATACTGAAAACTATTAATGTAAACCTCAAAGAACCAGTGCATGAAGATAACTCCAAAGCAGTGAATATTGCAAAGTGTGGTAATTTTTCAAAAAAACTCTAATTATATTGAAGTACACTACCATTTGTGAATGAGTATTATATTAGTGGTGTAATAGATATTGTTTAAGTAGACTTAAATGAAAACATTGCAGATATATTTACAAAGTCATTATGTAATGCTAAATTTGTAAAGTTTAGAAAGATGCTGAATGTAAATTAATATAAGTCTCTCACCAAAGTTGAAGGGAGGAGGGCAGCAGCAACACAAAAAAACACACACACAACAAAGAAAAAACACAAGTCTTAATCATGTGAGGCAAGACATATGGCAGGGAGAAAGATGTGGTCACATCCCAGCCCCCCACATGAATGAAGCACAGGTGGAAAACGTGCAGTGGTGGTAGAATTTTCGGGAGAGGGAGGGGGGGAGGCAGGTCAAGCTTATCCCTCCCCCCCCCCCTTTTCCGACAATTCTACTACCACCGCGCGTTTTCTGCATGTGATTCATTCATGTGGCGGGCTGGGACGTGACCACATCTTTCTCCCTGCCATATGTCTTGCCTCACATGATTAAGACTTGTGTTTTTTCTTTGTTGTGTGTGTGTTTTTTTGTGTTGCTGCTGCCCTCCTCCCTTCAACTTTGGTGAGTGTTGGGTGTATTTTCCCTTTGTTTTCCATGTAAATATTGCCTAGCGGCATTTCTTTCCTTTCATTGTTACCTATATAAGTCTCTCAATATAAATGTAAGGAGGTGTGTTAGAATGTAATACGTTTATATCAAGAATGTTTTGGAGTTGAGTGCCAAGTAGATTGTAGCACTGTTGCATATGCAGCGCGGCCTGTGGATATCTGTTTGAGGGTGCGCAAGAGTTTGAATCAGTTACTTATACGAAGGTGAAGCATTTGCTTTGTTTGTACTTGGTGTTAACTGTAATACCATAACATGTACTCAAATAAACTATTAATTTTAACAAAACCAATTAAAATAACATGGTCCATAATTGACAGAATTGAAAAATATCTTCATTTATTTCTTTCAGGCATAATGACTCACTGGTCATGTAAGGACAGGCTGATACCGGGGCTGTAGTATCGCCTTAGTGCCTCAACTAACAGTTTATGTGGATTCAAAGTTCTGCGGAAAGTTCATAAAATAATTTGAATTTGACAATGTAGCCGTACAGTAACTCAACTAAAATGCTTAAAGGTCGCCACTAGATCTGTTACTAAACCACAAATCTAGAAAAGGTTCAAAGTTAACTACGAAATGAAAAAAGTTCACTTCCAGAAAATTCAAAGTTTTATTTCCAAAGTCACATTCACGAAAATTTGCATTTAACAGTTGAGTAGGCAAATCGAACACACTTTTCCAAAAGATTGCAGGTTGTGGAGAGAAATTTAACCGACCGACCCCTTTAGTGAATTTATAAGTTCATATTAAAAGTTAACCTCGCATGCCATCACACCAATGTCCCAACATGGCTGACCCAATGGCTTCACCTTACACAGACTTCCTCTCCGCTTCTACACCAAACTTGCGCAGACTATTCAAACATACTGCTCCACGGAAAAAAATAAAGACGAGAACAGAACAGATGAAAGATAAGAACAGACCAGATCCGGTAACATGTAAGCACGAGATTATATAGGCTCGATGATGTCACAGCCAAAAAACAACTTTCTGCTGTGGCCTAGCCAAAATATGACCCAGCAAACTCAATAACCAAGCAGATATAAAGTAATTAAAGGCTGACAGTGTTTAGACTTTTTTAATAGAAGATCAGTGGATATTCAGTGAGTAATTTTAAGTGGTTAGTTTTACATGTCTATTTTAACCTTTGCGTATTGACACGACCTGTTGCCGACTTGGGGAAATACCAGTTCGTTTAAACTTGTGCAATTTCTACTGAATCGCAATTTATTTAACTACAATTAATGTCAACGTGTTCTCCAAAAATTCTTGAGTTTAATGATGTAAGTTTTATGGAGATTGATTAGCGGATAGTGAATGTTAGGGACAAACGGCATACCCGGGATCTAGTATCGGCTTGTACACCTAAACTTGAGTTCTTCCAAAATGCTATGAAAAGTCAGAGAAAAGTTCTAAAACCGTGAAAAACCTTGGAGAATGCTAACTGTGTGATAAAACCGGTCGCCACTTACAGAATTAACCCCCTGTAAGAAGGGTACTAATTTAGAAATGAAAGTTGAAGTCCGAATCACAAAAGGATATATTCTTGAAAATTCACAGAAGTTACATAAAATGTCACAGTTAGCTATGGCAATCGGAGTAAATCGTCACGCTAAAGATCACAAGTCCTGAAACAGAACAGACCGCTCAACCCCGAAACAAAATTAAAAGTTCTGTTGTAGAGTCACATGGCGAAGAATTTCAAAGTCTGAAGGTTGGCCTCCCTGTTTTGTCAGCCATCATGGTTTCCGGTTACCCATGAATGCCCGCGCCGAGAGCACTTAAATTCGTTTAACACAGTACGTGTTCACTCGACCCGAGACTTCCTAATTGTGTGTCTAGATCAACTCCTGGACCTACCTTTATAGGAAATGCCTAGACTGCGATGATCAAGAGGTGTACTTAATTATTTTTCCGAGCCGAGGGCTTCCAGAAAATCACTAGATGAAGAGCGTTTTGTACTAAGTGTTGTGCTGTGTGTGTTTTTATTCTCAGTGCTTCCAGACCTGTGTAAACTATTCATGAAGTTTGATGAATAGGAAAACTAGCCGACTTTAAAACTGCAAAACGTCATGTCCGGAATATGAATTTGCTAAAGTTTAAAATATCAAGTTTAGACTATTTTCAAACTATTCTCCTGTTCCTGCTGATTCCCAGGAGGTAAAAATTTTCCAAATCGGTTGGGTATATCGAAAGTTATAGAATTTCTAAAATTTGGTAGTTTTGCAGCATTACTCAATTTTGTTCACTTTTTATTTACAGCTTATTAGTGCCTGAGACTATTTTTTAAAGTGTTCCTTTATTTAATTTAAGTGTTTTAGAAAAGTTTTTAGTTCGTGAAATATGTTTGCTAGATCAAGATTCTATTTACCAATGGACTGTTACTGCGCAGTGGGTTTACGATTTTTAAATTATTTGTATCTTTTATTTATCGGTTGAAGGCTATTGGAAACTTAACGAATATTGAAGGATATGTTATTAAGTGTTGTTAAATCTACTTCTGGAGCTCTGAAATTATCTGACTGGATTGAAACATTTTATTGAAGTTAGCACATGATTCGATGTTTTAAAAATCATATTTACTGCTTTAATTGTCGGAAACTGCGAGTTATTAGTGAATTTAATATAAAATGGTCAGATTATTATTATAAAAATGCTTTTCTGTGTCGAGGTGTGTGGAATATTAGTGATATGGTTGTTTAACCAAATCTGTTTACTTGCAATTATGGAAACCTATGGATTACGCTCATTTAGGTAAGTTTTACAATTTATATTTTATTAGAAACTGTTTATTTATTAGTATTATGTCCTGTTTATTTACTTTTCTAACTCTGAAGTGTTGTTGTCTCGATTTTAGACTGCGGTATCATGTATCATATGTTAACCCAAACTTCGTCGGTTTTTAACTAAATATTGCAAATAAGGAGTAAGGTAGCTTACATGAAGTTA
This sequence comes from Vandiemenella viatica, assembly GCA_031002005.1. NCBI lineage: Eukaryota > Metazoa > Arthropoda > Insecta > Orthoptera > Morabidae > Vandiemenella > Vandiemenella viatica. The sequence continues at coordinate 4,263,213 of CM061918.1, read as the reverse complement.
CAGCTTTGACAAGATTTACAAAAATAATGTACGGTTTTTATTTAATAACTTTCCTTCTATTACTTTTATTGAAAAAGTAAAATTACCAGAATTTTCTCTGAATTAAATTACGTATTTTGAAAGTTGTTTTATATCTGTGTCTAAATAAATTCCCAAACGGAGCACCTGGTTTCATGACAAAATAATTTCTAAAATCTTTATAAAATCTATTCTACTGCATGGAATGGTCTGAAATTAATATGTGTGATATTAGATTTTTGGTTCTTTCAAGAAATCTACTTTTTATTTCGAAAGCTTACTAGGATTCTGCGATAAAAATTGTTAAAAGTGAAGTGCATCCAACGAAGTGTTAAAAAATTTATTTAAGTTATTTACACATCCAGAAACTACGGAATTTTTGTGAATTTAACTTTTTATTAAATTATTGTTCCTTTAAAATTACTTTATTTCATTCGAAAGTATCCAGAAGTAGTGAAATATCAAATATCAAAAATCTATTGTTTGTTTAGCTGGATTATTTTGGATTATCTTACTTCAGGTTAGTATGAGGTTTTTATATCATTATAGAAAGTTAGTTTATTAATTTTATTAAGTGTTGAGTCACTTTATCGCTTTCAAATTGGTTTAGAAATGATGACATGTTCATTTAGCAGAAGTTCATTGTTTCCAAATTGAACTAATGTGAATTAACCTATTTACTACCAAAATAATGTTTTCTTAATATCATAGAAAGTTTATTTAGGTCTCTTATTAACTTTTATATATCTTTACTGCTTTTGAAAGAGTTTATTTAGTCAGTTTGGTCATGGTATCTGCATGCTATATAAAGCGTCCCTTTCCTAAGCTATATAAGCAATGAAACTATCTGTTACTAGAGTATTAGCTTCCTCCCATATACCTAAAAGTGAGGAGCTAAAATTTGACAAAATTCTAAGGTGCTTACAGTCATAACGTCCTTAAGGGTGGCAAGGAATGTGCAAAGAAGAGTAAGAAAAAAGGCAGACACATACTGTAAAATCAACTGTGCCTACCTAGAAAAAAGTAAGGATTGTTAAAAAATTCAAAGAAGCTTCAAAATAATATTTTAGAATACTTGTATAACTGAAGGATAATTATCTTACCTTCAAAATATCAAGAGACTCCACTGAAGAGATATGATACATATAGCCAGGGAAGTTCTGGACATACATATACCAGAATGAACAATCCCAGGAGGGGATGATCCACCATGGTATAAGCATGAAGCTGAAAGATTACTCAAAAAGCAGTGCAGGATACATACATGCCTTCAAAAGGATGGGTATTAACACGAAAAATATAGCTGTGTTAAGAGGCCTTATTAACACTAGAGTGCACGCGCGAGCTACTTATGTAGCCCAACGTGTAATATTGTCGTATATTTTTTAAACTTGGCGCACTACATATTAATCGTCCAGTGTATTCCTCAAGTACTAGCCCCCGAACCCGCCAGTAGCGTGGCATCTCTCGCGGCACACGGACTTCTGCATAAATTGCCCTCGAAGTTGATGGGCTACACCTGTAGCCCGCGCGAGCGTTGGAGGAAGTTAATTTATTAATATACAAGTGACAAAATTGAGGTAAATATGATATATTTTCTGTAGTAATACTATAAAAAGTAATATCTACAACTGTTTTTTGTGTGTGTTGTTTGTGTTTATGGATTTATTCGTGTAACATTATTATGTTTTGGTCATTTTTAGTTGGCGGGTAATGTGAACGATGCCCAAATACTAAAATGGTTTCTGGAGGATGACAAAACGAAATAAGGTATTTCTGATGTTGTCTACCCTACACAATCATGCCAAAATTGATGATTCAACTGGTGATGCTCAAAACCTGATAACATAGCATTTTATAACGACACAAAAAATGGCATCGATGTTTTTGATAAAATGAGTAAACAATACGACGTTACCCGGAACAGTCGTCGATAGCCTCTCATGCTGTTTTATAATTTTGTAAATATGGCGGGTATAAACAGTCTTGTAATATATCAGATGAACAACCCTGATATGAAAGTCATCCGTTGTCAATATCTTCAAGAAGTCGGATTCGGTCTTGCAAGACCTTCTATAAAGCGTCGTATATCCCAGCAAAATATACTAAAGGTATAAAACTGAAAGGCAGACTACTTCTAGGACTGGAAGATCAACCCCCGCAACATAATATGCCTTTTCGGGGAGGAGTTGGTCGATGTTCTTTCTGCAGTAGGGTCTAGGGACCACAGCACGGGCAAGCAATGCAGCAAATATATGAGGCGCATTTGTAGCGAACATCTGGCAGTCGTCTGTCCTGAATGTATGCCAACAGAATGATTTATTATCAATGACTTTGATAATGGTTCAATTACTTAACTGGAAACCCATTATATAATAAATATTACGTTTCTAAATAGAAGTAAGACTAAAAGATCTCAAACCTTCCAAAAAATAGCTGATTTTTAAGAAGTTTATGTTTATGTTGAAAATTATAATTAAGAAACAAAATTTTGTCAATTGTATAAGTTATTATGATAAAAATAAAGATGTTTAGTAATTATTTACTCTGTTTTATATATTTTTTTGTCCGATTCCGAAAATTAACTAACCCATAAATGGGCTACGCCTGTAGCCCGCGCGTGCGCTCAAGGAATATTTAAGGGCGCGTGCACTCTAGTGTTAAAATTTGATGTGAGAGGCCTTTCATGACTTTTATTGTAATTCACTTTCTATAAGCCTCATGGATAATCCAAAGATTTCGGTAGTATATAAGAAAAGTTTGATGCAAGGAAAATAATGCCAACTCTAATATGTGTCAGATGTGAGGAAAGCTGCAACAAGGCTAACAAACTTGAAACTGAATTTAAGAATTCATTCACTGATGAAAATATTGATAATGTACCCTTTTTCCTCTGAAATGTAGAGCTTAGAGATGGATTCATAAGGAATAAATGCTATAGGTATTATAAAGCAATTGGAGTGCCTGATGTGGAGGAATGTTCCCAACAGTATTCCAGTAAAAGTATTTTCAGAGAATGTAACGGAAATCAAATCATTTCTGTCAGATATATTCAGTGAATTCTTAGAAGCATGAAAAGTACCTTCTGACAGTAAAACTGCACAAGTAGCCTCAGTTTAAAAGAAAGGAGATCACAGAGATCCTAGGAACTACCGACCCATATCACTAACATCTATTTGGAGTAGAGTTCTGGAGCATGTTATATGTTTGAACATAATGAAGTTTCTAAACAAAAACAAATCGCTTGCACTGATACAGAAGAACAGATCATGTAAACCACAATTGAACCTATTTTTGGATGACTTAATGGAGGCAATTGACACAGGATTGGAAGTTGAACCAATATTTTTGATTTTTCGGAAAGCTTTCAACTCTGTTTTGGAAAGATTTGAGCAGATTTATGAACAGATACTACATTTGTTAACTTATCAGCCCCAGTATGTCATCTGTCATGAGCAAAATGAGGCAAAAGATTCAGACCCTGGTTCTGGCATACTGAACATCCCATTTTTCTTACATTTTTCAAAATAATCTATGTGAACACTGGGACATTCACCAATTTTCACCTAAAAAATTACACATATACAAATTAACATTTATGACACAGCACACACAACTCAAGCACTTTTTTTACTACTTTTTTTTTTAAACTTGTGACTTTACGCTTCGTTGATGTCGAGGTAATTAGAGGTGGGATAGAACTGCGGACAAGGAACAGGAAAGAATTTGGTCATGGCCTTTTGAAGGAAGCATCCCGGCATTGCCTGGAGTGGTTTGGGGGAAACGATGGAAAACCCAAATCGGGATGCCGAGATGGGGATTTGAAGTGGCGGCCTTCCCAATGAAAGGCCAGAATGTTAACCACTCACCCACCATGCTCGGTACAACTTATGCAGAAATTGCAAAGATGGTAGAATACGTGGCCACTGAAAATCTGCAATAGACGGTGAGAATAGTAGATGTCCCAGCCATAGAAAGCTGTGTAAAAGATCAACGTCAAGTAATGTTAAAGTCATGATGAAGATAATGTCAACTGAAGAACTGCACCATACTTTATTTTCCATTAATTTGGATTATCCCTCAAGAAGACAAAAGTACTCTTATAAATCAAGAGTTTTTTTCCCCCTAGCTTAATTTGTCATTGATGTCGACATTATTAGATGTGGGAAAGGACTGGAGGCAAGAAGCAGAAAGGAATTCAGCGATGGCCTTTTTAAGCAACCATCTTGCATTGAGTGATTTGGGGAAACCATGGAAAACCAAAATCTGGATGGACGGACAGGGATGTGAACCAGTGTCCTCTTGAATGCGAGGCCAGAGCATTATCACCCCCCATACTCAGTATAAATCAAGTTAATTATGATGTGATACAGATATACATCATCTGCAATGCAAACAATAGATCAAGCCACTAAATACACTTCAGCATTGGTGGATCTGAGGTCACAATCATTACAATTAGTAGACATTAAAAGCTGTGACAGAAATACTGGTTATTCGATCCAGTTTGAAGGAGCTAAATGAACTATTATTTCAGTTCATGAGAAAATTTCTCAGTCTTTACACCATTAGGGTATGGAACAAAGAGACTATAGCATTATGTACACTACTGTTGGTGAAAATTGCAAAACCCGGAAGGTATGGTCTGAATCACTCCAAAATTGGAGGATATGTTGAACAATAATAAGTGATTAAAATTGTAGAGAGATGACATACATGTATCCCTAGCAGTGCCCTCTGTTTTTGTGACCTGACAGATTACACCACGCTCAGTCAGTGCAGAGTGTAAACGTGCAAGAAGTGCCAGTGTGACACAAAGGGCAATGTCAGCATGTGAATGAGTTCAAACATGGCAGAGTGATTGGTCTCTAGGAAATGGGTTTGTTGTGCTGTGACATTGCAGCTGTTACGTGGCTTGCTGCTATGACAGTGAAGCATGTGTGACACCAGTGGATTGAAGAGTGTCGTGAACACTGACGAGTGGGTGATGCGCCACACATGTGACCACAACGCAGGATCACCTACATCTCGTCTCACGGCACAACTGACAGAGCAGCTTCATCCACAGCATCAGCTTGATGTCGGAGAGGGCAAAGGGTGTGGACATGGGTGTCAATGGTTTGATGCTGTCTGCTTATGGATGGACTAGGTGCATTATTGCCACAGCATCAGCTTCCATTCACCAGGAACCACCAATATCTGAGACTGCAGTAGCTACAGAACAGTGTCACTGAAGTGCTGAGTGGGAAAATGTAGTGTTTTCAGACAAGTCCCACTTCAACTAGTCCTACAATGATGGGTATATACAAGTCAGACACTACCATGGTGAATGCAATTGACACACTCAATTGTTGAGCAGCATAGTTGCAAAACGCATATTGTGATGGTTTGGGGTACTGTTGGCTATAACAAGTGATCTCACTATGAACTGAGGGCAATCTGAACAGCAACCACTACAACACGGAGGTTTTAGAGCTCAAACCACTGCCCCTCTTGCAGGAAGTTCCACCTTCTACATTTCAGCAGGACAATGCTCAGTCACATATGATGAGGAGCATGCAAGTCATCCTTGAAGAATGATGCCTACTGCTGCTTGCTTGGACCCTATGTTGGCCTTACAAGTCTCCCATCGAACATGCCTAAGATATGTTAATGTTATCTCGGTTGTCCGGGCAGTGTTGCCACCTTATAAAAACAAAAGTTGCTACACGTGGACTCAAAACTCACTAGATTGGGGAATATTTAGAACTAAAAGAGTCACTAGAAATCACTAAATAAGATAAAGGAAAATGGTAAGGTAAGAAAAATATTTTAATAATTATTATTTTCATTAAATTAGAAATAACATTGTAATAAAAATCAACATCCAGTTTCTTCAATCGGTATTTCTTCTTCGTCATCTTTGTCATCATTGGAGTTGAAGCACTTGCAGATGTGGCAGGATGAGATGAATTGTCAGTCTTAGATTTGATAGAGCAATCACATCAGCAGGAAGCTCATAACTGCAGGAGTTTTTTTCACAATTTTTAACTGATTCCTTATAAAAAGGAATGGTATCAAGAATATTTACATCTATCCTATTTCTCAAATTATTTTAAAAAATGTTCATTGAACCGAAACTTCTTTCTACTGTGGCATTCCAGTGATAGGATATGCCTAAATCAGATAACTCTAGAAAACTATTTATTCCAGCACCATTCTTGTGTTGGGTAAACCATATTCCGTTTTCAATATATTGTGTACGCCATTATTTATCTGAGTCATGACGGAGGCATTACCTTCCCCAATTCCAATCAAGTTTTTCGAAACTCTTGAAGATTGAATATCACTACACATCACCAAATATTTTTTTTAGTGATAACATATTTAAGAATATCACTTTCGAGCTTCAAAATTCACTAAATCTAGCGACAACATCTCTAAAGTGGCAACATTGTGTCTGGGTGGAACCTCATCAATTTATCGAAACCTAACATTTCAACCATCATTTTGTGGTTTTCTTCAGAGAATAGTCCCCTGAAGAAAGCCACAAAATGATGGCTGAAATGCTAGGTTTTGATAAATTGACACGGTTCCACCTGGACAACCAAGATAACATTGACAACAATTGCGGAAGTCTGCGCACCCACTTGATGTATGAAATGTCATTGGAAATGTGTTCATTTTGGTTCTCCTCTAACAACTACCAATGCTTTGTTTACACTCTTAAAGTGTTTTCCAACAGTATACCAAGGTTCTCTTTGATTCCATGCCCTGAAGTCTAGAGGTTCCTCTTCAGAACATGGTGGCAACACACCGTACTGAATTCTCATGACCAGAGTGCACATACAGTTCTGTAATTCTAATCATTTATGTATTGTCATGTTCCCAATCTGTCTAAGGCGTTTGACAGAGTAAGCCATAAAATGGTAGTAAATAAGGTAAAAACCATTGGAGTGGATAAGAAAGTCATTTGCTGGGTAGAAGAATTTTTAAAAGGTAGAAAACAGAAAGTTAGGGTAGGAAATGTAGTATCAAAAGAAGTGGAAGTAAAAATGGGTGTGCCACAGGGTAGCATATTGGGACCATTGCTATTCATTATTCTAATGAATAATTGTGTTGATTGTTTACTATCTGAAATTAGATTGTTTGCAGATGACATAATGCTGTATAAAAGAATCAAAACGATAGAGGATTGTAAACAGTTGCAGGGTGATCTGGACAGGATATCTAATTGGGTTGGTAAACATGGAATGAAGATAAATGTAAAGAAGAGTCAGCTTATTAGATACACAAATAAAAAACAAAAGGTTAATTATGAATATAAAGTGGGGAAAGAATTGCTTGCTGAAGACTTGAAATGTAAATATCTTGGAATTACTTTTGATAACAAACTTAACTGGGCAGGACACATAGGACAGGTGGTAGGAAAAGGTTTCAAAGTTCTGCACTTGTTGGAGAGAGTGATGAGGGGATGTACGAGAGAAGTCAAGGAATTGGGTTACAAAACTTTGGTCAGACCATTGCTCGAATATAGTGTAATATGGGACCCTCATTTTACGTATCAAATACAGGAGTTGGAGAGGGTGCAAAAAAGGGCTGCTAGATTTATTTCTGGGAATTATTGCAGAATGCAATCAGTGATGGATATGATAAAGAAGCTGGAATGGGATTCATTGCAAGACAGGAGGAGGATGAGGAGGGTCATGGGAGAGTACAGGGAATATACTGGCAATGAGGCATGGAAAGATATTGCAATAGGTATGAAAAGTAGTGCATGGAAGGGAAAAGATGACCATGACCACAAGCTGGCACTCGATTTTAGGCACAAGGGTGTGGGAAGATTCTCTTTTTTAGGTAAGGGTGTCAGGGATTGGAATGAGTTACCAAGAGAAATGATGAATAATTTACCGAAAACTTTGAGAGAATTTAAAGATAAAATTTGTAGAGGGCAAATGTAGCGTAGGTGCAGGATAGGGGGAAGATGGGTGTATAGGGAAATTGCCACCGGAGCCTGTGCTCCATTGCAATTAAAAATTAAAAAATTAATGTTAAATAATTTTCATTGTAATCACATGTCTCTTCCTTGGTATTGTTATTATCAGATATAGTAGTGTATATAAATGTCAGGTTAAAGTTTAAGTGCTTTCCCCATATTAAAATTTGTATCACAAACATGGAGCATGATGTACAAGGCTTGGAGCAAGGTGCAAGCTGGAGAAATGAAATTACTAAGAAATTTATAACCACTAAGAGTGTAATATCAAGAGTATGATATGAATCAGACTTCCAGGACAGATGGAAGACTAGCAGGAAGTAGAAAAATGACTTTGATGAAGACTACTTGCAAGATAGAGAGACGGTATTAGAAAACTGATGTGGCAATGGGGAGGAGATAATGAAGTGTAGATGTACAAATGAAGCTGAAGAGACTTAGTCAGTACCCATACCCACTGAACTGGATTGGGACCTTTCAAGTATATATATATTAATGTACATACCTCTACCTTCGGTCGAAGTGCTTCAGCTCTGAGAAGTCCCAAACCCCTCTTGATGACGTAATCACCTGTCTCAAATCCAGCCCTAATAAAGTCTACTGCAGCAACGGCCGTCTCGTACGAATCCTCGTCATACAGCATGTCTTCATTGCTCTCTGTATCATAATCCTTGTACACTAGATCGTACATATCTCTTGCCTTTTCACTATTCAGTCCTATGCGAGGCTCTGCTGCGAGGTGCAGTGCTGTCATGCCATCTGATGCCTTTGCTGTAACATCTGCACCAGCTGTCAAAAAGTACTGCACTAACTGCGGGGAAAATAAACATACAGATAATCACTTTACTTTCTGCTCTGAAAAGAATAATTATTATATCAATATAATGTCATTTGACCAAATTCTGTAAACTGAATGTGGCAGTGAAACAGCAGTTAGCAAAAATGTAAATATGGATTGAGGAAGCAATTAGCACATACTGCAACTGATGACAGTGAATTATTCAGGTATGAAACATGCAGTGGCAGAAAATTTGTGGATTGGAGGATTGCATACATTTATTTTAAATAAAAAATCTATTGTATTAAACTTTCCTTTTATTCTTTACTAACTGACTCTGCTCTCCTCCTTTCATTTTAGCAGAAGGCAATGACAAGCAAGATAAAAAATTACATAAAGACTTTTTTGTTTTATTCTTTGAAATCCAACAGTTCTCCGTTAGGTGTCAAGTTGTGTATTTATCCATTGTACGTTGTATGAGTGAGTGCCTTCTTCATATTTGGTAACTGCTGAACTTAGCACAAACTTTAATTTAATTAGGTTAGAGCACATGTTCTGCTGGCAATATCTCTACACACCCATTCCTCCCAATTCTTGTATCTGCCAATTTTTGCGTTAAACAAATTTAAACTTCAAATTCTTTTAACGTTTTTGGCAAGTTTACATATGAAAGAGAAATTTCCCACACCCTTATGCATGGGAAAATTCTCTTTCATAGGTAAGGGGGTCGGGGATTGGAATAAATTACCAACAAAATGATTATGAAACTAAGGAAAAAGGAAGTGTCTTCTAGGCGATATAAATAATAAAGGAAGGAAAATTAACCCATCACATACCAAAGTTGATGGCTGTGATGAGAGAAAACACATAAGGCAGACACACAAATACAATATTTCACCCGTCTCTAAAGACCTCGCTGTTAGGAGACATTAAGCAGTTAAAAAACAAAAAACAAAAAAAACAAAACAATATTTCAGTATTAATCTTCTTCATGGAATATAGGTTCTGGATTTGTGTGCACACACAACTTCACCCCATGACATTGGTATGCAACAAAATGACTAATAATTTACCAAAAATGCTGAAAGTAAGCAGGTGCAGGAAGAATTTCTTTTACTTTGTTTGGTTACCGTGAGTTCTTTGTTTACCTAACTTAATATATTTAAATCTGAGCAACAAGAACTATGGATTTTGTCTTAGAAAGCATTAAATATATTTCAAATAGTTTTGAAAACTATACACCTGATGTTATCATCTTCATATTTTTCAGTTACTTAATTTCATCAGAGTTTTGGGTGATGGACAATATGTGAGTGTAATCTTTTAATTAGTTATAATGTGTACTTCTATTTAAAGCAGGTCCACTGATTATCATTTAACATACAGATTTCTACTCATGATCTACAAGGAGACTGAATTGTCTTATTTGTTAATCTGCATAAATACTTCATTAATAAGTGACTAAATTTCTGGCTTTGAATGTGAGTATTTAATAGACATTTAATGGACTACATCACAGGATTTTGTAACAGTAAAACTTCAAAAAAATTCTACAGCTTAACAAAGTGCAAAAGTATATCCCAGGTCCACATTCTTGCTGTAGTTCCAAGATAATGCATAGCAAAAGTTAATAGGAAGAGATAAATGAAATTTTCTGATGCATTAGATGCATAACATAATGGCTAAGATAAGGGATCCCAAAAAAAAAAAAAAAAAAAAAAAAAAAAATCAGGGTTTACTGATATCTGGTTTAGCTATAGCAATACAATCCATTTGGTAAAATGCAAAAATTAAATAATAACTTATCAATAAACATATTTGCCAGTAGCATGACTGCCAATACAGGTTTGGATAGAAAGTAGTTGAAATTTTATGGGATAAAATAACCTTGTACTGTCTTACATGGATAATGCAAGGATAACTAGAAAAATCATACAAGGCAAATGTGCAATCATAGGATCAGAAGATGACCATAGAAGATATATAGGGATAGATTTGATAAAACTGAGAAGGAAGGTAGGTACATTGACAGAGGTGATTTTGCCAGCTTAATGTTGTGTGGTGTAGTTAGATATAGGTACAGTACTTCAGTAACACATTACAATAACAATGGAGTAGGAAGTATCAATAAGAAGTTATACATACACACAGTTAATGCAGAATTTGTAACAGGCTGGGCCACACTTGGCCAACACATCACTTTACCAACAGCTTTCCTATTGCTATTTCCCACTCAACTGAAGTTAGTTCAAACAACACAATGTTACCCACTCCAATAACACCCCACTGTCACTGACACTGGTTAGTTTGATTTACTTTTTGACAGTGAGGTTTCAGGCTGTTGAATACGAAGAAGCTTACAGAGGATGTTTGGAAATTACCTATCCTGTATGATCAAACATTTTTTCAGTGAAATTCTTTGCCTTAAAAAAGTGTCTTTTTTCTTTGACCTCACTTCAAAGCTTCATCAGAAAATGTATGAATGTAGATTGTCCCACTCTATAATATCTGAAAAATTTCATTTCATCATCCTTTTGATGTCATGACCCCAACTCACTGTTACAGACAGTTCTGAACATTGATTCCTTGAAACAAGCACTGAAGACTGAATAGAAACTTATTCCTCTATGAACGAGCTATGGACGAGTGTGGACATAAGAAAAGGTGAGCAGCCACACGAATGACTGTTGACGCAGTCACGTGTCATTGGCATGTCAGTCAAGCATAGTACAACCTTGGCTCATGTAGTACGAAGATCGTTCACAACTTATGGGTCCCATTGCACAGAATCATATTTAAAACCTGTTGTTAATACCGAAACAGCTTTATCCACAAAAATCTGATCAAAAACTTATGGCCAGGCTCACAGATGCCACACAATTAATATTCAAACAGCTATAGATCCCTTATTTGAAGATACACTGAAATCTCAAAATAAAGATTTTTCATTCTTTATTTTGTCAGCCACAAAAACTAAGAGAAAAACTTGTGTTAACTCAATGATCTCACCTCTGTGTATCCTTGACTTGACGCAACCATAAGTGGAGTCCAGTTGTGTTTGCATCGGATGTCAACAGGAGTTCCCACTTCCTCCACCAGGTACTTTGCTATCTCCAACTGTCTGCACCAAACTGCACAGTGCAGTAGTGGTCTTCCATCACAACCATTTGCAGTCGCAACATTTTCAGAAGCCTGCACCATCTACAGAATACATAACCTTAGAGTGGCTAGTAAAACGGAAAAGAAAATGAACGATGATTTTGTAGACAATTACCCTGATTAAGTCTAAGGCCACATGGGATATTATTAAAAAAGAAACTCAAGGGATTGAGAAGTTAATTTATAATGTTAACAACTAGTCAGTGTTTGATTTTAATTATTTCTTTATTAATAAAGTTCAATATATTATAAATAACATTACTTCTTGACCACATATTTTGAGTTCTGAAAACTACTTAAGAAATTTACCAAAACTTCAGAATACATTTAGCTTCCATAAACTGAAGATTTTGGTCAAGTTCTTTATAAAACAAAAAAAAACAGTAAATGCACAGATATATATGGTGTATCTCCAATGATTTTATAGCTGGGTGTTACATTAGTTTAAGAAGCTATAACAAATTTAATTAATACCTGCATTTTGAATAACATATTTCCTGTAGACTTTGAATTGTAACAGTAATTCCTGTATATATATATATATATAAAAGACAAACTGGATATAAATAGCTAAAAACAAGTCAAGGATTTCTAAGGATTTGGAAACTAAATTATAAAATACTTTGAACAAAATAAACTATTCAGTGACGAGCAATTTTGATATCATTCTGGATTAGGCACTGCTGGAGCTGCCATTTTATTTGAGCACAATTACTTGAATAATGTTGATAAAAAGAATCTTGTGGATGCCAAAGTGTATAATTTGTCAGAAGCTTATAACAAGGTACCTTATAGTAAACTTCTTGATAAGCTTAGGTTTTATGATTTTCAAGAAAATGCCTTGCTGCTAATTCAGTCCTATCTAAGTGGCAGGTTCCAGAAAGTCATGTGGAATAATTGTGAAACAGATTTTCTAGGATTTAATCAAGGTGTCCCTCAAAGTTCAATTTTAGGCACAATACTTGTGAATAATGTGGAAAAAAAAATAGATGAATTTGCTCATAGTTGTATTTTTCCTGATGGTCTGAGTATGTAACTTATGAATTCAGCCACATAAAAAGTTTCTCGGACCTTAATAACTGCTTCACAGTCAGAGCCATTAGAGTACTTCCAAACACTACCTCCCAATCTGAACTCCGTAGGTGGAAATTGGCTTATCAACACATCCTGCAGACTAGACATCCCCCAGGCCTTAATTTCCATTAATATGTTCCATCCTCACCCTATACACTGTAAAGTACTTTTTAGTTCACCAAAAGCAATCCAACTAGCTATCCCCAGTATTAATATAGTCTATAGATTAATTGTAAAGTTGATTAGGCAAGACTTAGAAATTTCGAGAAGAGTAATTGTCAACTTGAAGGAATTTTCCTGTATTCATATGCACAGTTAAAACTCATCATTAAAATCATTTTAAAGTGTCTTTATTATATCGAGAAACGTTAATTTTAAGAGATATTCCGGTTTGTTCACGTTTTGAAACACGCGATCAGAAAAGTAAAAATCTAAGATTTGAAATATCTTTGAATCAAGTAAAGCTACAGCTGAACTTTTATCACCAGCTATAGTCAGCACTGTTCCGGATATTTTGGTAGTAAAATTAAATAATTTGGCAAAGTTTAATTAGCAGTTTTAATTAAGAGAAAAAAATTAACTTTTTAACTAAAAGGAATATTAATTTGAAATTTATGTCAGTAGATAGCAAAAATTAAGACAATTATGAATATATAATGGTTTTGGTAAAAAGTTTAAGCATTCATCAGAATAATTAAGTTTTTGAAGAAAGATTGTCGTTAATTGTTGATGGAGCGTGTAAAAATTCTGCCAAGTTGGTCATGTGATGACTTTAATTTTAAGATTATAGAAACCCTTTTGAATGTCAAATTAAATTAAAACAGATAGAACATGATGATAGAAAGTCCCTGTAAAAAATTCTAGTTAAACTATTTAGTACTTTTGGAGATATTAATTAGAGAAAAAGTTGCTGACGTCATAGGCTGTGAGAAGTCTATAAAAGATCTTGCAGCAAGCTCACATTGCCTCACTTGTAACCTATCTGGTAAATTTTGTAATTGCGTGACAAAATTTTGTTCTTAGAACCACGAGTTAGATTGGATAAAATATTATTGCATTTCATTTTTAAAGTTAGTTTTTATGTTTATTCAAGTTAGAAAGCAGTTTTACAATTTTTAAGATAAGTATTTTCAAATATTTTCAATTTCATCAGTTTTCAGCATTCACATGGAGTGGAAAGTTCATATCTAGAAAGTATTTATTTTTGGCTAAAGCATTAAAGTTAGTTTAATTTTCATGATAACTAAAGTTAACATTTATTTAAAGATCTAGCGATTTGTTAAGTTTCAGAAAGATCGAATTATTTTTATTGTCAAGGTCAGATTAGCCATGTTAGGGACTTCAGATGTGTGATTTTATATCTGACGAGCTTCCCATCAGTCACCCCTGTGAAAGAGAAAAAAGATTTGTTCCCACGCTTCGCATGAGAAGCCATTAGGAATATTCGAGAAGCAGGAAGTGCTATGTGAATATAGAACCGTGAGTGCAGTTGTTCGGCCCCAGTCTGCCAGGTACCGTGAACGTGATAACATGTAGCTCAGTAGGCCGAAAAGTTTTATATCAAACACATCAGTGATAGTTTTATTTTGGAATAATGTCGCTTGTTTTATTCAAGTTAACCATAATGTCGTGTTAAAATAGTATTTCTCCAAGTGAGGCCTCGGGATTGTTTGATTTTATTTAACTTCTGAACAATGGGAGCGTGTGATTCTCTTTCGTTTAATTATTATAACTAGAAGTTTGAACTTTGAACTATTGGGGTGTGGTCTGGCTTGCCCGGTTAATCGAACTTGTAAAACATTACTTTGGAAAATTCGTCTGATTGCCTGTACAGTTTTTGGCGTTGTGAAATTTGGAAGAATATAATTGTTTAAATGGCAATGAACTATTTATTGAACTTTACCTTTCATAGATTTAGGTTAAAATCTGTGTGGTAACTGTGTTACTCTATTTAAGCCAAAACTGTTACATCCAACACTACACAAGGTCAGAGTTAAGATCAAAGCTTTATGCAAAACCCCACTGCAAGCTAGCGTCTTACACACTCTTACGCCGGAAAGGGATTGTCTCACTCCGCGCTAGATTTTCAAAGTAGTAACTTCGTAATATTTAGTCTTACTCTGGTCTCATTCTTATGCCGGGAAGTGATTCCGTAACTCCGCGCTAGTTAGAGGAGCAAATTGTTCCATGCGGTAGCGGTTTAGGCAAATTCCAACATGCGGTAGTACTCACTGATGTTAGGGGGGACTCAGTGAGTGTTTTGTCTCTGGTAAAATTGTACTTAATCTGCAATCTTCAGAGAAACTGTTGTTCGATGCTTTATTCACGTTTCTGGTACCGATACTGTACAAGTGAACTTTTGCAAGAATATAAGTATTTTGTTACTCTCAAGCTGTGTTAAGTGACTTTATTTAAATTACCCTTCACATTTGGGGTTTAATACGAATGCGTGGCGACCAGGTTACTTAATAATATAGGTACCAGAAGGCTACACATGGTCACGAACTTAATTGTTAACAGTTCAGGTGAAGGTGTTGCATAACCCCCGTGCAGCCTAGTGGCCTGACAATACCCATCACTGGCCAGCACAATAGGTTCATATATTTTTTCAAAAATTTTCAATTATATTTGAGGGCTCTAACTGCAAAGTCACTCTCTCCACTTTTTCAAATTTTAGGAAAATAGCAAAAAACTGCTACCTGCATTAAAAATAAAGTAACCTTGGTAACCATTATATGTGCTTACAGTTGGCATTCCATCGAATTAGATTTACAACATTTTTTGTATATAAAAGCACTCCAACATAGTGAAAAATGCCTTTAAACTCTGGAGAATGTGACTTATGTATTCTCAAACTGGAGAATGTTAGTTTTGCAATAATCCGATATGGAGATTGTTACTTTTGACATCAACCATTGTAGGCCTTCAAAGACAAGAAAATAGTAAAAAATTAATATGCTTTGACATAATTAATGGGGATTTATAAGGTATTAGAACTCATAAAATGAATAATTCATAGAACCAAAGTTTTATTGCCAACATACAGTATTTACGTATAAAATGGTTTGGAGTAAAACTTAGTTACATGATGATACTAACAAAGTTTTCTAGTCTCTACATAAAAAGGGACTGTATTCATTAAGGCCTATCCTAAATTTGGTAACAAGGCATCTCTTCGGCTCGTTGGCAACCTTCCTCATCGTCACCAATTACTTCGACTTCTGGGTCATGTAATACGTACGAGGCGTATTCCAAAAGTAAGGTCCGGGGTACAAGATGACACAGATGATAGGCCTGAATGACGTTTCCCACCTGCAGCGCCATCTACCAACTCCTGGTAAATATGCAGTATTGTTGGCGTGCCGCTGTAGCCGTATATCTATTGTTGAGAGCAGTTCGAAATGGCCGCGACAATCGTAGCTCCCGCCAGTTGTGAAGTGCGCGGTGTGATTAGATTTTTGTTGGCAAAAGGATCGTCAGCTGCGGACATCCATTGCGAATTGTGTGTAGTGTATGGACCAAACATAATGAGTGAGAAACAAGTTCGACACTGGTGTCGAGAATTTCAAAGTGGTCGCACAGATGTGCACGATCAACAGCGGAGTGGCAGGCCCAGTATTCGGACCGACGACATCGTCGAGCAAGTTAACCAAAAACTGCGAAGTGATCGGCGTTTGACGATTAGTGGTCTGGCTATGGAATTCCCAAATGTTGCTAGAACCTCAATTTACAGGATTGTCACTGAAGAGCTTGGATATCGGAAGCTTTGTGCGCGGTGGGTGCCAAAACTGCTCACCGCTCAGCACAAAGAGAAACGAATGCATAGCGCACGACAATTTTTGGAGCACTATAGACAAGATGGAGACAGTTTGTTTTCCCAAATTGTTACGGGAGACGAGACGTGGATAGTGTACACCAACGCAGAATCAAAACAACAATCAATGCAGTGGCGCCATTCCGGTTCACCCAAACCAAAAAAGTGTAAGCAATCACCGTACACGAATCGCAAAATGATGGCTTCCGTGTTTTGGGACGAAAAGGGCGTCCTTTTGATCGAATTCATGGACCGTGGGACAACCATTACAGCTGACGTGTACTGTGCAACGCTCACCAAACTGAGACGTGCCATCCAAAATCGACGCCGCGGGAAACTGTCGTCTGGCATCATCCTCCTGCACGACAACGCACGCCCGCATACCGCTTCCAAAACCAAAGAGAAGATTCAAGAGTTTCGTTGGGAAATCCTAGACCACCCTGCTTACAGTCCAGATCTTGCACCAAGCGACTATTTTCTCTTCCTGCATTTGAAACGGTGGCTTGGTGGACAACGATTTCAAACCGATGAAGAACTCAAGACGAGCGTTACCAATTGGTTCACGTCCCAGGCGGCAGACTTTTATGCCGAGGGGTTAAAGAAACTGGTACAGCGTTACAGAAAGTGTATAGATATGAACGGCGATTATGTGGAAAAGTGAACTAGATATGTAGTTACATACTGACGTTAATAAAAACCTTGTATCCTGAACGATGTTTTTATTATGATCCAACGGACCTTACTTTTGGAATACGCCTCGTATTTAAAAAAACTCTAGGGTTTCATTCTGTCGCCAGTCATTTCCATAATGTTTTTGTAGAAGAGTATTGACATCGGAGTTTTTTTGTTCCTTTCTAACACTGTTAACTTTAACAATAGTCACTGGTCTTATGTTGTTAAGGCTTCTACCTCTTTTTATAATACTTCTTGCTGCTTGTTCAGGATTTGCTTTTACGCGATACGTACATTCTCCTTGAATCAAAACCGTTTCATTGTCACCATTACTCTCCTTGGTAAAGTAGACTCGCTTACAAGACTGGATACCAAAATGCCATGTACTTGTCTTGCGTATGTGTTGCTCCACCTCAGATTTCCAATCAAGGTTCACAGTATCAATGCCAAGTTTTTTCACTGTAGCAAAATTTCCTATGATGTCAATGTACTCCTGTGGGCTTACAATTACTTCACCTCGCTTTATCTCTTTCTCGACATTGGCAAACACCCTAAGCTATTTTAATGCATCAAAACAGACACAATACACCACTAGTACACTGACTTTCCACTTACAACACAACAAAACAGACGATACAGTGAGTAGTGTCACGTGATTCAAACAAGTCTTCCTATTGGCTGAAATGGAGAATGTGAATTTTGCATTCCAAGACTTTGGAGAATGTGAGTTTTGAAAACAAACGTAATTTTCATCATTAAAAATAAAGGGGATACTGTTAGTTTTGCTTTAAAACTCTTAGACCAATATGTGCACAGCTATCAATAAAACAGAATATACCCATAACTCAATTTCGAAAAAAATTGGAGAATGTGACTTTTGCAGCTAGAGCCCTCATTTTATTTATTTATTTATATTTTTTATTACTATTATTTTTGCAATCATTTTAATCTTTCTTATGATTTATACTCACAGTTATATTTTCGTTGCTTCCCCCACCACCTCCGATGCATTCTATGAGTGGCTGCGTTGAACGCAAGTCTTGCACAAGTCCAGCCACTTACATTTGTTGACTTGAAGAAGGGTTTTGCCCAAAATATTGTTTTTTTTTTGTTTGTTTTGTGTTGCTGCTACCTTCCTCCCTTCAACTTTGGTGAGTATTGGGTGTATTTCCATATAAATATTGCCTTGCAGCATTTCTTTCCTTTCATTGTTACCAATATCTACACTTTGATAGACACCATCCATATCACACATCCTTTACACTTTTTTCCAACAACCTTATCGGAACTCTTACATACCATAATTATCCTCCAGAGCTTGTCCACAAACAGGTACACCAAGTCAAAATTTGTCCACTACATCAACACATGCAGTTCTAAGCCAAACCCTGTTTATCTCACACAGTTCTCTCCTGGCCTGGAATCCCTATAGCCAGATTCTTCATTGCAGATTCTAAGGGCTTTTCCTGAAATGTGTTGAATTCTTCCCACTATCATTTGCACAACATCCCATATCACCTTCAGCAGACCTCCTAGCTTAAAAAATATACTTGTGCACAAATACCCCTAAGCCACTCTACGGTCCCTTCCATCATAATATACTTTGTTGCAAAATGTGCAATATGCATCCACCCACCAAAGTCTATTGTAACTCTACTCCATCACAGGCCATGCCACCCATACCACATTCCATCTCATATACCACCTCACTTGCCTCCAATGCCAGAGTTCTAACATCGGCCTCACCTTGAACACATGATCCACCAGAATTAACAGAACAGTGTACTCCCAAAATCTAGACCACCCTGTTGCTTTACATGCCAGCTTTCGCAAGAACTGTTTCACAGTCAGAGGCATCAGAGTGCTCCCTGATACAACTTCCCAATCTGAACTCAGCAGGTAGGAAATGGTCTGCTGACAGACGCCCACTCAGCCTCTATCTCAGGAATTATCTGCCTTCCTTGTCTTGGTATATCCACCACTTGCCAGTAGAGTTAATTTATATACCACCTTAACTCATTTTTTGTTTAATTATTTTTTGTTATTAATTAAAAAAAAAAAAAACAATTTCATCTCTTTCAGGCGCTTGCGTGAACTCAGTCACATGTGTCTTTCTTACTGAAAAAGAGCATGACCTGAATGCTGTGTTTTTGTGTCGGTGGAATATATTTTTGTTTTGTTGCTGCTCCCACCCCCCTCCTTTGAACTTTGGTAAGTGATGGATATAGTTTATCTTTCCTTTCCATATAAATAATGTATGACAGGCACAAATCATTTTACTATAGCTACTCTGGATACAAGTTAAATTTCAGTAAACCATTATCTCCAATTTTCCTTATCCTTATGTATTGTTAAACCCTAACACAATTTTCACTGATGCACTTATCATTAATAAATAATTTTCAGTGCATACAAATTATTTAATGGTGAAGATGGAGTATAACCCTCCCATTCCCCTTATATTAAAAGTTTGATGTGACTGATGTTAGTTAACTAATCCTGGAAACACTCAGTAGATGTTGGTGCTACATTAATGTTTATGTTTTGATGGCCAAACTGCTACAAACTCCAATATAAGTCACAAGTGGTTTCCAGTTTATAAAATATGAAAAGTGTGGTTTTATGAGGTTTATGGTGTGGACTGAAAGGAACCTCCAATTTATCCAGTATGTGTCGTGTTCGTGATCCACAAAATTTTCCATGTTTCATGCTAACAGCCTCATGTTTGTATTTACATTTTCAAATCAGTGACTTTATTTCTGTTGATTCCATTACACTTGGAATGATAATTGGAAATTAGTTAACAAATGATTAACATTATGCCTCTTGCAATTAACATTTCCCAATATGTCATCATCCTCCTCCTCACCATCATCATAATCAGACGTTTCTGCTTCTGCGGGTCATCCTGCACATCCTCTTCCAAGCCTGGCGGTCATTCTAAGACTTTTCCTCCATCACTTTTCTCCACAAGACTCCCTTAGTTTCTGCATTTTTCTTCACTTGGTCCATCCATCGTGCCAGAGGTCTTCCAGCTAGTCTCCTTCCCTTCCCACTGTTCAGCAGTACTACTTTCAGCATCCTCTCCTTCTCCATCTTCATAACATGTCCCAACCACTGCAGTCTTTTCCTTGTCAGCATCTCTTCCAATGATTCCACTTGTAGTCTTTCCCTGATGTTTTCATTTCTAATTTTGTCTTTCCTTGTGTCATTCTCTATCCCTCTCAGAAACATCACCTCTGCTGCCTGCAAACTGCTAATGTCTCTCTTTGTTCATGTCCATGTTTCAGAACCAAAAGTCTGTATGGGCTGGTAATATACTTTATAGAGCAGAATTTTGGCATCCTTTCCTATGTTCCACCTAGAGATTACATCCTTTATCTGATGATACAATTGTCCACTCTTCCTTGCTCTCTGACCTATTTCTTCCTCCATCTTTCTGTTGATAGTTACTTTGCTTCCCAGATAATCAAACAATTCAACCCATTCCAATTTCTTGCCTTCCAGTAATACATCCTTCAAAGGGCCAGTGTTTCTGTTATCTTCATTATTTCGGTCTTTTCCACACTAATCTCCAGGCCATGTTTACCAAATGTAGTCCACCATTTCTGTAATTCTCTTTCCAGACCCTGCTCTGTCTCCTCCCATATTATGATGTCATCGGCATTCCCAATGTATGAGGGTGAGTCAAATGAAAACCTTAAATTTGTAATAAAAAAATCGAAATTTCGCGCCGTTATCCTGTAAGTTGGTAATCGTGCTAAAAGCAGCGGGCAGAATGGCCTGTATGTGGCAGCATAGTGCAGATGCACAAATACCATCACAGTATCAGTATACAGATGGCTGCCCTGCTTGAGACTTGCACCAGGGAAGAACAGCGTTCTGTTATTTGGTTTTTTAGTAGTGAAGGTGTGAAACCTATTGAAATTTATCGAAGAATGAAGGTTCAGTACGGTGATGCATGTTTGTCACAGCAGCAAGTCTACAAATGGAGTAGGAAGTTCGCAAATGGTGTGACTTCAGTGGAAGATGCTCCTCGTCCAGGTCAGGCACAACGAGTTGTGACTCCACAGAACATTGCAGCAGTTGAAGCCATAGTGATGGAAAACTGCCGAGTGACACTGAATGACATTGCAGCATGTTTAAAGATTAGTCATGGTTCAGCACACCACACTGCGCATGATGTGCTCCAGTTTCACAAAGTGTCTGCAAGATGGGTGCCACGGCAGCTGACTCCTGAAATGAGAGAACGACATGTTGATGCTTGTGAAGAACTTCTCCAGCACTTTGAATGGGAAAGTGATGGCTTCCTTGCAAAAATCGTTACTGGGGACAAAACCTGGGTTCACTTCCACCAACCGGAAATGAAGAGAGAGAGCAAGGAATGGCACCATTCCTCATCACCAAAACCAAAGAAGTTTCGAACAGAACCATCAGCAGGGAAGGTTATGCTGACTCTCTTTTGGGATGAAAAAGGCGTCATTTTGGAATATTACATGCCTAGAGGGACCACTGTCACCAGTGCATCATACACAGATCTCCTAAAAAATCATCTTCATCCTGCAATTAAAGTGACGTGGATTGCTGTCATCAGGTGTCCTCTTGCAACATGACAATGCAAGGCCCCACACTGCCTGTACAACAGTTGCAACAATCACAAACCTGCATACCTGCATTTTGAGTGTCTTTCTCATCCACCATACTCACCAGACCTTGCCCCAAGTGATTTACATATGTTTGGACCACTCAAAGAAGCAATGGGAGGAAAGAAATTCCGTTCTGATGAAGAGGTACGCCACGCGTTGCATGAGTGGTTGCGCGGACTAACAAAATAATTTTTTCTAAAGGAATTTATGGACTCTGTAAGCGCTGGAGGACTTGCATTGAGCGTGTGGGAGATTATGTTGAAAAGTGATACAGCTTTGTACCACTTCTGCACAATAAATAATAATTAAGAATATATTTAAGGTTTTCATTTGACTCACCCTTGTATAAGAGCAGAAATAACATTTAAAATTATTCATTTAGTGTCTTATTACCCGACAGTTTCTTATATAAAAATTTGTTGTGATACTGATAGATATCATGTGTGACACAGATACTCCAAACATGACAAATAGCTACTAAATAGATATATTTAAAGATGAATTTACCCACTGCTTTGCCCGCACACACCTCAGTGTGTGTTGTAATGAGTTTACCTTTTATTTTTCTTCTAGTAGCAAGCATAAACTGCTATAATGTAGCATTTTTATAACCATTACTGTTAATTAAATTCCACAATTTGGTTACATAAAGTGGGATGTTAATCTTTGCTGGAGTGATCAGATTAGTGTTTTTTATGTATTCTAACACACTATATTTCAAAAGACAGTTATATAGCAAAAAATAAATACGGGTCAAAAGGAGAGATTAAGATAAAAGTTAAAATAAGTTTTTTTTTTTGGTGCTAGATCAAATATTAAATTTCAAAGTCTAAAAAGTGTTTTGTTAGAAGAATATAAAATCAGGAAATAATTACAAGAAGAGTAAAAAATAAAAATTCTAATTTTCATTATTTATTTAATGTAATCGCATAGGGCCTATTAAGTGTTTTACATTTGAGGAGTAGTGATACAAAAAGAGAAAAAAATCTCCATTTCTGGCAGAAACCACCTCATCTGTTTTAGGCTTTAATCTCTCCAGTTTTCTTCTGTCCTTTTGCATTTCGTACTTATGTTCCTTTCTGGTTGAAATCAACACCTAAGAGACAAATAACTTCCATTGCTCCAAAAAAACGAGTGAGATTTAGGATTTGCTAACACTGCAGTCTTATCAAGTGACCTAGCATTAAATCTGAAGTGTCCATCTTTAATTTGTTTTGACTGCCTTTTTTTCCAAAAAAACTTTTACAAGAATAAATATAAATTCCATTCAACTTTTCGGAGGGTGTAGCAAATGATTTCAAGACCAACTATTATACAGTGTAGTGAGGGAAAGTAAGGGAAACAGATATGAAACCCGTCAGGTCATTGTTTGTGCGTGAAGGGACTGCATGAAACCAAAGATCACAAAGGAGCTGGAAAGAGACTCACTGCAACATAAAAGTTGACTAAAGGCAATGTTGGATACTCAAAGCATATGTATGCGTGCAGAAGGGAAGAATGATTACAAAATTAAGACTCGAATTCAAGCATGACGGAGAGAAAAAAAATCATTTATGTCATGCAGTCAAGGAGTAGAATAAATTATATGTCATTCTAAAATATTTACTTTTTTTTATTATTCATCAGATGCTGTGACACCCAATTCACTAAACAGAGATTTTCAAACATTGATTCCTTGAAAGAAATACGTGAAAATGTTAAAGGAGTGTGAAGAACAGTAGGAACATGTCTGTCAAACGGACTAGCTACAGACAAGTGTGAACATGAGAGGCCTGACCCATAATGCTGAATACTAACAAACATCATTGAGGAATCCCCTGAAAATAGTTTGAAGTGAAGGATTATTCATTTAATGTCTATTTTTTTCTCTATTTAATTAATCTAAGAAAATATGTTATATGCTAAAGCTAAACAATAAAAAAGGTGTCA
The DNA here is from genome assembly GCA_031002005.1 of Vandiemenella viatica. Lineage (NCBI taxonomy): Eukaryota > Metazoa > Arthropoda > Insecta > Orthoptera > Morabidae > Vandiemenella > Vandiemenella viatica. The sequence continues at coordinate 4,239,148 of CM061918.1, read as the reverse complement.
AACATGAAGAAAGTTATGTAAATTTAACACATAAAATGTTAAATTGGCTACAATATTTACAGTTATGTAACAATATTTTTAGAATATGTCAAATACGTGTAATTTTGACAAATAAAGGAGTTCAATGCATTACTAATATTGTGGCAGAGTTGGCTAGTATTAATAAATTGGTTGTATATCAGCTCATTAGTTGAAGTGGCTAAACAGAAGAATTTACACAACATAAAGAATTTATGGGAATTCCTTACAACTATCATTTTTTTTTTTCACCTGAGTTGCCATACTTAAGGCCATGTTGCAATTGGTCACTTATATTGTGAAGATGGATGAATTTTTTGTGAGGTTACTTTGAGATATGCTGGCCAGGGTCCCCTGAGCTTGGGGGCCCCGGTAAACGGCACCACCTAGCCCTCCGATTGCTACGTAACTGAGATTAACACAAAACATGCAAATACAACCTTTTCAGTACAGAGACCAACAGAAGACTCTGTGGCAAGTTGGTTGATGGATTTGACGAAATGAAAGATGCTTTCCAACAAGCGCCAGTAAAGATAAAGATAGAAGCCATCATTTACACAAGATGATGGCAAGATATCTGTAGTAATCAATTGGTCCTTTCTCTTTTTTTGCGGTTTGATGCTTTGTCAAGGTAAATAGAGATGGAAAAGGAATTGGGGCAAGGAACAGGAAGGATTTTTCTATGGCATTTTGAAGGAACCATTCAGGTACTCATCTGGAGTGATTTTGGGATATCATGGAAAACTGAAACCTGGATGGTTAGATGGGGATTTCAATCCTCCCAGACTCAAGCACTAGGCTCAGTCCATATTAAACAATGGCTATTATTGGAATGAAAATTATATTTTTGTAACTGTCATTAAAATCAACTGAGCTAGAACTTGTTCTTAACTCAAGAACCAACCTAAAATAAAAAAGAAACAGAACTGGTTTGGGAGAAAACTTTCTCGTTGTAAGTCTGCAATATGATTTAGCATGATGGTGTCGAGAGTGCCAGGTATTGAGATGTAATTTCACAACACCATCCAGCTTGTTACATGTGAAGGCTACACTAAAACAGCATACTGAGAATGAACATCAGCTATATTTCCTTTTAGCCCAGTTGTGCTGAATGATTACCTGCTTGTCTCCTCTGCACACAGCTGCATGTAGGGTGTTTGGATCCTCCACGTTTCTTCCCCTCTGAGCTCTGCAGGCTGACTGGACATCCCCCATTGTCCTGCAGATTACGTAACAATCAAAGTACTGTAAATACTAAGTACTGTAAATACTAAGTACAGCAAAAAAAAAAAAGATCTTATTTTTTATAAGATTTTTTTCTTACTTATGGCTTTACACCTCATCGAGGTCATTAGAGGTGGGATGGGATTGGGGACAAGGAACGGGAATGAATTTAACCATAGCCTTTTTGTAGGAAGCATTCCGGCATTCACCTGGAGTGATTTGGGGAAACCATGGAAAACCCAAATCTGGATGCCCGGATGGGGATTCGAACCGGCCTCCTCCCGAATGCGAGGCCAGAACGACAACCATTCACCCACCACGCTCGGTTTCATAAGACTAAATTGTGTTTAATAAATAATATATCATTCAATAAAGAAAAGAAGTAGACCCAGCACTAATCAAAGTTGCAGCAGAAAAAAAAACATTGTACAAACACACAAACAAAAACATTTCTGGCTTTGCCCTTACTCATGAATATAAAAATTGTAACTTGAAGTAAAATGACTTAAAAGCAAAAAAAAAAAAAAAATTATCTTTACAATGATTACATGTCATCAATAATTTGTCTAAAAAGGAGTCAGATATTCAGGGACAAATATTTTCAACAAGGTTTCAATGCATCTTAAATGTCTGGCACGGGATGAGATAAAATTCAGATAAAATTAAAAGAATTTTTTATTAATAACTCCTTTTAATCCATAGAAGAATTCCTTACAAAGGTAGCTGCAAAATGTATTTCAATATCATGTATAAATGCAGTTGTTATAATTAATGTAATTACTATTATGTGACAGTACATCATCTAGTACATAGATTTGTTTTGTTATGTAATGATTCTGATGTAAACTGCTTTCTGTATCCCATGTTATACTGGGTTTTGTGGAAAATTACTGTACTGCATTGAATGGAAACACATATCTGGAAAAGTATGCCCTATCCTTATTTAATTCATTTTTGCTACTTAGCACCTTTGATTTCAATGTTTACTATATATATAAGAATTGCTATATACGAAAGGAATATCCTTTAAAAGTGACCAGAAGCTGGTGTAACATAACAAACGCCTGTGCCCTGCAATAGTATCTGTGGCAGACGTCGTGTGTTAATGCTATGTTGTCTTGGTAGTAGTGAGTCTTTGATCTCCGTCAGGTGAAGGTCTGACGCGGGAACATTTTTCGGTCTAATAGTAGAAATTGTGAAAACTTCAGTGAAGTGGAGGATGAAGACTTGTAATATGTGTAACTCACTGTGTTAAATGGAATGCTGTGTTTTCAAGTGACTGTAGAGCGTTAAGAAGACGATAGTGAATGTGGTAGTCTATTCTGTAAGTCAAACTCTCTTATTCCACGAATCTGTGGTTTTCGAAGAAGTCAGATTCCTTGTTGATATATTGTTTGGTGGTGGTACTTTCCGTTGGTGAGGAGGCATAGGTTAATGAACTAGAACAAAGTTTGTTGGTAGATGTTCACTCTAAACTGTATGACTCTCTCATTTAATAATCCCGACGAAGAACAGTACCTAAACCTGGTGATCGCGGCTCAAGTAACCTTTTATTTAATTAATGATTGTTTGTGTTCAATAAGTGACTTTTAATTAAAATCAATAATCAGCCAGAAGGCTTTCAGTGGCTTCTGATTTCAGGCACAAGAAAGTGGGTAAATTTTCTTTTCCAGATTATCAGATCATGAACTGGAATAAATTAACAAGAGAAACCCTGAAAGAATTTAAAATTTGTAAAAGCAAAGGTAGGTAGAGGTTGATATTGTACTTAACACATTCAAAATTTAAATAACAATAATAATGGATATGTAAAGAGAATGGAGGTTCAGAGAATCCCAAGAAAAATCCAAGAAATTAAGATGCATGGTAAACGACCCAGAGGAAGACCAAGAGATGGATGGTCGAAAGGAGTGGAGGGGTGTGTACGGAAGAGAGGAGAGCACTGGAACAAGGTGGTGACAGAGAGGTGGTGGGAAGAAAGAAGGAAATGGAAAGGCTTGTGCATGAAGCAGATTGGCCAGTGGCTGGAAATAGTTGAGGATGATGATGATGATGTGAACAATTACTTCTCAAACATAACTGCAAAACATCAGAAAAATGTCCAAACAAACAAACATATCAAAATTGTCAAATCTCAGTAAATTCTATGGTCCTAAATCCAGTAACACAGGAAGAGGTGGAAAAAACAGTCCTCAAGCTAAAAAATCAACTGGCTTGGATGAGATTCTAATGTTTCTAATAAAGCAATGTACACATATCCTCCAAGCCCCATTAGCACAAATAATAAATGAGTCTTTTACAACTGGTGTATTTCCTGACTACCTAAAATTTGTAAAGGTCCTACTTATTTTAAAAAAATGGGAGTAATGAAGATGTATAAAATTACTATACTGTCATCACTCTCCAATATTTTTGAATCACTTATGAAAGATAGGATAAGCAGCTTCCTGAGCAAATACAATACCCATAGCAAATCACAGTTTGGTTTCCAGGCAGGAAAAGGAACAACATCAACATAACACAGTTTATTAAAAATGTAGGTACTTGAAGCTCCTGACATAGGTGATCATGCAACAGGTCTATACCTAGACTTTTCAAAAGTTTTTGATACTGTGGACCACAACATCCTCCCATAACCACAACATCCTCCCACAACCACTACAGTGATAGGAATATGGGGTAGTGTAAAATACTGGTTCCAGTCATATCTAACAAACGGAATACAAAAAGTTGAAATCTCTGCAACCCCAGAAAACTCAAACATTTTATGTAGGCTAAGTTCCTGTCAGAACCAAGTCGTGTAAGTATAGAGTCCCACAGAGAAGCATTCTAGGTCCCTTATTATTTATAAATTATGTAAATGATTTAATATCCAGTGTCAAGTGATGGGGATAAAATTTTATTTGTGGATGAAAGTAACATCATCACAAAGATCCCTCAATCAATGAACTCCAGGCTAAAGGAAACGCAACTCTTATAGACATCTTAAATTGGTCCCAAAAAAATAATTTGACCCTCAATATAAATAAAACAAACACCATCAAACTCAATTCAGTTACCACATTTCAACACATAGACTTGAAACTGATTAATAAAAGTGTGTTGCTAGTACAAAGTTTCTAGGAATGACTGTTGATCATGAGTTAAAGTGGAATGAACATGTAGTTATTGGGAAAGAAAATATCCATGTTTAGCACTTAGAATTATAGCACCGATATGTAATGATTGCCTCAAAGCAATATACTTTGCAAACATTCATTCAATTATATCCTACGGAATCATCTTTTGGACTTCAGGCAAAAAAAATTTAAACACTATTTTCAAATTACGAAAATGGTCAGTAAGGATACCTAATTGCAAAAACTTCAACGACAACCCATTGTAAGAACAGTCCCTCACTCCCTTTCCTATGAAAACAAATTTTCCCACACCCTTATGTCTGAAATCAAGTGCCAGCTTACGGTCATGGTCAACCTTACCCTTCCAAGCACCTCTCTTAATTTTCCCACCAATATCTTTCCATGCCTCATCACCAATATAGGCTTTGTACACTCCCATGACTCTCTTCACCCTCCTTCTATCCTCCAATGAATCCCACTCCAGTTCCTTTACCATATTAGGTACCGATTGTCAGTGGTGTAACTAGGTCAACAAGGGCCCCGGTGCAAAAAATTTATTTTGGGCCCTCAGGCCAGATGAGCGACCATTTTTTTGCTTTGTGTTGCTGATAAGGGCCCCCTGAGCTGAGGATGGGGCCCTTTAGTTGTGCTTAGGGGCCCCCTGAGCAGTGGTTGGGGCCCCCCTGAGCAGTGAGAGAGGACCCTTAGTGAGGGGACTCCTGTGTCTCAGGGGCTCCCTTAGACGACTGTAGAGCTAAAAAAAAGGTCGCCAGTTTTCCATGAAGGCTTGTGGGTCTCTGAACTGCACTTGGGGGGGGGTCCCAGAGGTGCACTTTGGGGTATGCTTGGGGGCCCCCTGATGATAGGGGCCCCGTGGCACTGTGCCGCCTAGCCCCATAGTAGCTACGCCCCTGCCGATTGTGTTCTGCGGTAATTACCAAAGACAAACCTGGCAGCCCTCCTCTGCACCTCCTCCAACTCCTGTATTTGATACCCAAAACGTGGATCCCAAACTACACCACCATATTCCAGCAGTGGTATGACCAAAGTTTAGTACCCTAACTCCCTAGTGAATCCCCTCATCACTCTTTCCAACATGTGAAGGATTTTGAAACCTTTCCCTACCACCTGTCCAATGTGGACTGCCGAGTTAAGCTTGTTATCAAATGTAATGCCAAGATAGTTAAATTTCAAGACTTCAATAAGCAATTCTTTCCCCACCTTATAATCATAATAAATCTTTAGTTTTTTATTTGTGTATCTAATAAGTTGACTCTTCTTTGCATTTATCTTCATCCCATGTATCTAATCTTTAAGATCACAAAACTGTATAGCAAAAATGTAATTGCTGGACGTTTTAAATAAAACATAGTTATCAAAAATAGAAAATGTTTGCTATTCCATAGAAGATTATTTAAACTAAGTCAAATTATATAAAACAGCTGTGTTTAATAAACTAGTAGTTATGGATAAATTGTACTAAATTTTATGTATATATTTATACGCCATACATTTATAGACGAATTACAAATTATATACCTTATTTATTAAAAATTAAAATGACGAAAACAATACGGTATACAAGAAAATGTATCATATGGTGAATAAATTAAAAAATAAATTAAGAAAATATTTCCTTAAATATCTCTCAAAATTCTCAAGCTTCTTTTTTTTATTAAAATATAAAAACTTTCTGTTTATCCTCTAGCAATCAGTTATAAAAAATATCATAAATAACACTGTACAGTCCTAGTCACAGAATTTAAAATAACTACATTCGTACTTACCGCTGCGAAAGTAGTGTCATATTAATGCAAACAATTGTGTTAATCAGGGTTTCTAAAACTTATTTCCTCGTGTTCAACTGGGTCTACTGGAGATCGCGATTCCGCTACAACAACATATAGTAATATCGTTGGAATACTGATGTAGTCAGTCGCAAGACGTATTATTATCAAGCAGTAATTCCGTTGTAATACAGCCTGGACCATTATTTTCAAGCACAAATTAGGTTGTAATACAGCCTGGACTAGTGTGAAACCGTTAAATGTACTTAGGGAAGAATTTATAGTGGAGTCTTGCGTTTGACCACTGCAGTATTATGATGACAATTCCTGGCGGAATCGCGATCTCTAGTAATCCCGTTCAACTTACTTGGATGAGGGATCAATCGTGCACCTGCGAAATTATTAAGCATAACACGGTTCTTTTTGGATGAAGACTCTGTTTATTTGGGAGCAGAAAGTTTGGCGTTTTAATTATTATATTGTCTCTGGCTTTAACTTCGCCTACACATATAGCAAGATGTTTAGATCGTTTCCATACTTTTATATTACACAAAAACATGATTCTTATTTTTATTCCAGGGCATAAGTTGTGTCCAAGGTTTGTTCACAGTACGTAATACATTTTTTTTAATGTATTAATCTCAGCGGACGAATTAACGAACGACTGAAAGAACAGCATGGAGCACGTAAGGTTGTGTCAACCCACTATATTACAAAAAAGTATCATGTACCATTTTAATTCCAAGGCCTAAGTTTATATACTACTCGAAATATAGAAAAATTTTGTAACGCGTTGACATACCTGTATCTTTAACGTCACCGAACTGATTACCTGATGAGTGGAAGAACTGCCAGCTGCAAGTGAGGTTATATCAGTCAAAATTGCTAGACTATTGCGCAATATCACGAATTTACGTGAAATGTCCTGTACAAATTGTTTGCATAAAATACTGGTAATTTGTGTACTGTCTTATGCATTATTATTGAAAGATCCACGAACCTATTTACGTCTTTACTAACGCCTAAAACATTTTCTTTTTCGCCCGTTATGTCGGCGAACACTATCGTCATTTATTCGGCAATATCCAAAAATTTACGAGTGCAAATGACTCATTTTTTGGCATTTCCGCTTGTCCGCCCTCGCAGTTTATATTTTGCAAAATAATTTCTCGCACTTCGGTTTCCACAAAAGCAGAAAAGGTACAACTCTGAAATAATGAAGAATTGTCAGATTCATATTGCCTTGTCAGAAACTGTAATTTTCGATTGATCCATAAATTCTAAAATAATAACCAATTATTTTCGTTAATGGGTAATAACGATCAAAAAAATGCAACAAGTGTGTATTACTTTTGCACCACACTTTAATAATTTATCGGACAGAATTTTGAATTGACGTTGGAATGTATTGTGTATTTAATTCTCTGTTTCTTTCTTCATTGACAGTAGTCTAATTTTACATTTGATGAGATCGTGATTACGCAAGGAATTGGCGTCATAATAATACAGTAGTCAAACGCAATATACTTTCTGGCATACATTTAACAGTGTCATGCTGTCCCAGGCTGTATTCCAACCTAATTTCTGCTTCAAAATAATGGTCCAGGCTGTATTACAATGGAATTACTTATGGAAATAATATCTTTAATTTAATTTAATTGCTATGGAGCACAGCCTCCGGTGGCAATTTCCCTACACACCCATCTTCCCCCTATCCTGCACCAATCTACATTTTCCCTCTACAAATTTTATCTTTAAATTCTTTCAAAGTTTTCGGTAAATTATTCATCATTTCTCTTGGTAAACATTTTCTTACCTAAAAAAGAGAATCTTCCCACACCATTGTGCCTGAAATCGAGTGCCAGCTTGTGGTCATGGTCATCTTTTTCCCTTCCATGCACTACTTTTCATACCTATTGCAATATCTTTCCATGCCTCATCGCCAGTATATGCCCTGTACACTCCCATGACCCTCCTCATCCTCCTCCTGTCTTGCAATGAATCCCATTCCAGCTCCTTTATCATATCCGTCACTGATTGCATTCTGCGATAATTTCCAGAAACAAATCTAGCATCCCTTTTTTGCACCCTCTCCAACTCCTGTATTTGATACGTAAAATGAGGGTCCCATACTACACTACCATATTCGAGCAATGGTCTGACCAAAGTTTTGTAACCCAGTTCCTTGACTTCTCTCGTACATCCCCTCATCACTCTCTCCAACAAGTGCAGAACTTTGAAACCTTTTCCTACCACCTGACCTATGTGTCCTGCCCAATTAAGCTTGTTATCAAAAGTAATGCCAAGATATTTACATTTCAAGTCTTCAGCAAGCAATTCTTTGCCCACCTTATATTCATAATTAACCTTTTGTTTTTTATTTGTGTATCTAATAAGCTGACTCTTCTTTGCATTTATCTTCATTCCATGTTTACCAACCCAATTAGATATCCTGTCCAGATCACCCTGCAACTGTTTACAATCCTCTATCGTTTTGATTCTTTTATACAGCATTATGTCATCTGCAAACAATCTAATTTCAGATAGTAAGCAAGCAACACAATTATTCATTAGAATAATGAATAGCAATGGTCTCAATACACTACCCTGTGCCACACCCATTTTTACTTCCACTTCTTTTGATACTACATTTCCTACCCTAACTTTCTGTTTTCTACCTTTTAAAAATTCTTCTACCCAGCAAATCACTTTCTCATCCACTCCAATGGTTTTTACCTTATTTACTACCATTTTATGGCTTACTCTGTCAAACGCCTTAGACAGGTCTAGTGCTACACTATCAATTTGGCCTCCCTTGTCCATTTCATCTGAGATATCTTGCATATATCCCACCAACTGAGATTCGCATGAATATCCTTGCCTGAAACCATGTTGCCTGCTTGAAAACCACTTACATTCCTCGCATATATTTCTGATGTGGTTGCATATCAATCTTTCCATTAATTTACCTACCACTGATGTCAAACTGATTGGCCTGTAATTCTCAACTCTATTTCTCACCCCTCCTTTATGTACCGGTACTACTATTGCACTTTTCCAGTCCTGTGGTAAGCAGCAAGTGTCTAGACTCAATTTAAATAATATTTCAAGATAAGGTACAATATCACATCCGGCTATCTTTAAGATATCTGTAGTAATATTATCTTCACCAGCCCCTTTATTTTTTTTCAACTTTCTTATTTCCTTCATGATTTCCTCAGGATGAATATAAAATTTTTTACTATCGTCATTTCTAATTGTGTTGTTAAGCTCGTTCTCCGAATTAGACCCTCCTGTTTCTCATTCATTGTCCCTAATGCTTTCACTAAACCAGTTACTTAAAATCTCTGCCTTTTTCAAATCGTCAGTAACTTCTTCTCCATCCTTATCTATAAGTGTCTCTACACCCTCCCACTGACTACAGCAGTAGTATGAAGTAATCAATGAAGTTGTAACAGAATCACAATCTGCAGTGGCTTAACTGAAGGACATTTTAATTTTGAAAACTCAGTATAATCTTTTTTTTAAAAAAGATAGATTCATAACAGTGTGAATGTATGAATAACAAGGTCAATTTTTTGGCACTGGTCTTAATTAAATAAAGGATTTTAAGGAGCTGATTAGGAAGTAAAAATGTAAATAAGGAAGGTGGGAAGAAGCCTCATATATCACAAATGATGGCACAGAAAGAAAAAAAACATGGAACCATGCTGAACATTTCTGGACTAAACTCTTCTTCACTAGCAAAACTTTGAGTGCTCAGGGTCAGAGGCTTAGAACAAATGAATAGTTGGGAAAGGTTGGGATAGAGGTGAACATACTGTTTAACCTGACTAATACAAGTATGCCGAGTCATAAATTATTTTATTTTAATGTGTTGTCATATTTCCATCACATTAAAAATATAGAATTAATTATCATGATAGTTGCCTTGATGAAGAAGTCATTTGGTTTGTTTTGCAGCTCTGTGTTTATTAAAGTACACCATGCTTTGGTTTATCTGTTCTGTCTCCTACCTATCTACACATCATCATCATTATCGTTGGGGACCATCTCCAGTTTCCCGGGTGTGGTTTACAAGCCTTGGTTGTTATAGACGATTGTTTTCCACCTTTTCCTGTCCAGAAAGGTTTCTCTGTCTGTGATGTACTCCCAATTCCAGCCTCTTCTCTCTACGTCCTCCTTCAGTTGGTCTGTCCATCTTCTTCTTGGTCTTCCCATTGGTCTTTTGCCCAGTATCCTTTTTTCCAAATAAGTTTTTGGCAGTCTTTTACTAGTCATTCTCTTCACATGCCCAAACCACTGAAGTCTTGATGACCTAAGTCTCTCTTCCATGGATTCCCTTAGCTCTACACACCCATCCTATTTTTATATGCCTACCATCATTGTCAGCATATTGGACTCATTTGTTTTTAAATTGCCAGCTTAGAATAATGATGGCCTGTTTAGTGACAGCAAGGATTCTCTACAAAGTTAATGCTACTGCTGCGGTTCCGTAGTAAAATATCAATAATATTGAGCTACATGATATCAACAGAATTACTTCTTGCATTTCTTCTTTTAGATATATACTTTAATTCAACATGGCAGACAATGTTAAAAGTAGTTACATTACAAACATGACATTAATATTATTGGTCCAGTGATTGTGCCAACTCACTCTCTGTTTTATTAACTATTGTGGCTTTTATAGTGATATAACTGCTGTTTTGCATGTACTGTATAGTGATTTAGTTGGCAAGAATTTTATAAACCAGCAATGTTAAGGAAAGGTTATATAAAGTAAACACATTACTTAATAAAGTTGAAGGCAGGAGACCTGCTTTTTTTCACAATAAAAAGTGAGGGAAGAACAAAAAAAAATATTTTTTCAGCACAAACTCACGATAAACTACCCTTAGATATTAGCTTATCCTTGACCTAAATTACAAGGAAAGGGAAAATGACTCATCACTCACCAAAGTTGAAGGCAACAACGGGAGAAGAAAATATCACAAACTAAAAATGCACAATATTTCGGTCTTAAACCTTTTTCATGCTCAAGAGAATGAGTCATGTGGCTCGGGAGGTGTGCACACGCCGAAGTTTCTTACATGGCTGAGTGGATTATCGATATGGCGGCAAGACTGAAATGTTATATATAAATATGAATATCCCACAAGATGATAGATATAGTAATATGCCAAAAGGGAATGGAATGTAGAGATGAAAACAAAAATTAGGGAAATAAATATAGATAGATAGATAAATTTTGAAAAGAAAGAAAGAAAGAAAAAAAAATGTAATTAATATAGTGTATTTTTGTGTTCGTGATATATGTTGTTCTCCTGTCGCTGCCTTTGGTGAGTGATGAGTCATTTTCCCTTTCCTTGTAATTTATATTACCTAAAGCCATTTCCTTTTTCCTTTGTTTAATTACTTATCCTTGATACGTACTATGTGGTATTAAGTATTTGATTCTCTGTAATTCTCTGCAGTGGCAGAATTGTATTTTTATGCTTGGTTAACCAAATGAAGAATTTATTATCTGCAATTAATTCCATGAATAGATGCTCAAACTTGACATGAACTAACTAAAACTAACAAATTTTTTTCAAGTTCTTTTTATCTAATTGTTAATTACAATGAAGTGATTGAAGAGTGAAATAAACTGAATATTAAATAAAAATTAAAAATTTTCTTTATGTAGCGCCAGTGGATCAAGTAAAAAATTTCTCCTAGTACATATAACTTAATTTACTTTTATAAGAACATTTTGTCTATGTAATCATAGGTTTTCCAGGCAAATCTGCTGCTTGCAGATTTCTCGGGTGTGTAACTGCATCAATTGGTCATTGTTCAATGAATTTTTGATAGTGTAAGGTGCCCTCATCTTCAGGTTACTTCTGCTGACTGGCATGAGGAGCACAGTCCAAGTTGTGACTGCACTGGTTATAATTACTATTTTACTCTTTCTTGCATAGAACTTCACGTCATCTGACACAGTTATCCTCTCTCAACATCGTGCACTTCTCTTTCCTTGTCTCGTATGTCATCAGTATATAATATTGCTTTCATTTTGCATCCCCAATGCTCTGCACGACCTTCTTCGATATTTCATCAATCACCACAGTAAATAACTGGGTTGACAAGAGAATACCTTGTTTTAGTCCAGTTTTCAAATGAAATCATCCAGTCTTATCCATTCCCACTCGGATACAGCTTTTAGTACCCCCATACACACCATTAGTTTCTCCACAATCTCCTTCTGTGCGGATTTTCTCTCATTGCTTCCCACAGGCTGTTATATGTCATTTCTATGTCTAGAAAGTGCATCACTAGATCCTTGCCATACAGCTCTCGTAGCTGTCTTACTGCAAATGATTTATCTACCTTGTTTAAATCCATATTGTTTTTCCCGTAGCTGCCTTTCAACTGCTCTTTTTATTCTGTCCTCAAAAATTTTCACATATACCTTTGCACAGTGGAACATCAGGATTATATAACACTAGTTCTGTCTCCTTTCTTAAATACTGGTATTATAACTCCCTCTTTTCCAGTAATCTGGGATTCTTCCCCCATGCCACACGATCTGCATCATTCTGTAGAGGCATCGTATGCTGACTCTTCCAGCAGCTCATATCAAACGCTCACTTCATCCACTCTGGGCACTTTATTGTCTTTACAGTGTCCTCCAATTCTTTCCATGTAATATCTTCATTTTCCTCTTGGTCATTTCTTTCCTCTACACCTTCTTTCACATCACTGGATCCTGTTGGATTCAATAGATCCTCAAAATACCCTTTTCCAGTCTTTACCTCTTCTTTCCTGACCACTAAGTTGCTATCGTTAGTCCATTTTCATTTTTCTTCCTGTTCCACTGCCTTTGCTTCATTCTTTTTACAGCTATACTTTCTTTTTCTTTCCTTTGTTCTTCTTTGGAACCATTCCCTGAACGCTTTGTTCTTCTCAACACAGCACCTTTTACAGTGTGATACCACCATGGGATTTCCTTTTCTCCTATCCGCTGTCCTACCACAGATTGCTCTAGCTGCTTTCACTGGGGTTGTTTTAAAGCATTTGTTCTCCTCCTTCACACCTTGTAAGTCATCCCTAGGTGTTTCCTGTACAAGCTGATCTTTGTATTGTTAAGTGCCCTTGTTGTCCTTCAGTTTCAACATTCTTATTCTTCCCTCCTAGTTGTCTGAGGTCCTTGCTCCCTTTTTCTCTTTCAAGCTATCAGGAGTGAGTAGTCACTTTCTAAGGCTTCTGAAAGGATGACCTTTATATCCACAATACTCTTTCCCATTTGTGATTTGATTAAAAGTAATCCACAATTGATTTCCAAGACCATTCTGCACTGTGCCATTTTATCTTATGGCTTTCTCTCTTAAATCAGGAATTACCTAAAATCAATGTAGAATTCCCTGCATACCTGTTGCCCCATTCTGTTCTCCCAGCACTTCTTCAGAAATCTTCCATGCACTTCCAGTATGCATCATGTTATTACTCCTGCCTAACTGTTGTTGCAAATCATCTTCAAAACCTTCCGTCTCCTGCTGGGTGCACTCTACTTGAGGACATAAACTCAATGTGCTTGTAACTTTTAATTTAACCTTTATTATCCTGTCATTTGTTCCTACTACTTCTTCTGTTAAACCTTATCACGAGCACCACTCAATTTCTTTTACCATCACTGTTTTCAGTCTAATACTGCTTGTACCCCTCACTAATTCCTTCACACCCTCTCCTCTCCATCTTTTCTCAGCTAATCCCAGTATATCCAGTTTCCATCTTTCCATCAAATCCATAATTTATTCTGTCTTTCCAGTGAATACTCTAACATTTAAGGTTCTTAATTGTAATCCTTCTATCATTTTTTCTTTGCCAGGTTGTCTAAGTTGGTTTCCTAATCTGAGGCTTGTTCCTTTGTAATTGAAAGCAATCATCAATACTTGGTAAGCTTAACATAGTTGAAGTTTGTCTTCTGGGATTTTCTCCCTTCTTAGCCTTCGAAGAACCCTCTTCATCACAAGACAGTGGTGTCCTCTTCCAATTTCACCTCGAGAGGATGGTTATTCCCATCTGCCATTTTTACCATTCTGAAGATCTCCTCTGCCAAAACTTCCATTGAAGATGTAAGGAGATAATAGGACATGGCAACACCTAGAGGGGGGTATCATCCAATTCTGGTGTGGCTCCCCCTTCCATTAAGGCTTCACTCACAATGATTAAGAGTAACTGGACATCTTGTGTGAACCCTTACTGCCCAGCTAATGCTACTGGTAATGCCTGTCAACCACATAATGTGATTGCGTAGTCCATCAGCAGTTTTAGGAGCAAATGCCATTCAGTCTGCCCAGGGCTTGTCTCGGATATTAGGGCACCTCGCCCAGAAGTCCCAACACCTCAAGTGACTGCCTACTTGGATACCATATGGGACGGCTCATGTGTACTCACACACTTCAAAGAAACAATGCCGTAACACTTGTTCTCTTGTTAGCAAGGCTTCCCTTGCAGAATTTGAAGAATCATCACTGGAGTCACTTATGTGATCTTCAAACCGCACCTCTGTTGTATACTGACAAGCATCCTTTACCAAATACTTGGGATTAGGTAGCTTGCCAATATCTTCAAGGACAGACGCCATGCAGTCTGCCGGTTTTTTTTTTTAACTGCTTTATGTCTCTTTTTAACGAGGTCTTTAGAGACGGGAAAGGATGGGGGGGCAAGGAATGGGAAGGAATTCGGCCATGGCCTTTTGAAGGAAGCATCCCGGCATTTGCCTGGAGTGATTTGGGGAAACCATGGAAAACCCAAATCTGGATGCCCGGAAGGGGATTCGAACCGCCGTCCTCCCGAATGCGAGGCGAGAACGCTAACCGTTACACCGCCCCGCTCGGTGCAGTCTGCCGGCACTGTGTGCACTCCAATGCCTCAAGCGACTGCTCCTCACATCTACCCAGTAAGGAACACTTAAAACAATGTTAACGAATGGTTTATGTAAAATAAATGTATAGGGGGACCACTCACTGATGCTTCTAAAAATTTCTGTGGCCCTGTTAGAAAACGGGGAAGGGGGGAAGGTATACTGACAATTGTTGATAAGGAAGGAGACGAATTTGCCAAGGATTTTTTTTTTTAAATGGCGTTATGAAGGTTTTTTGGAGCCATGAGGAACCCTTTCAGAAATAGGAATCAGAGAAAGGGCTTCCCACATGAGAACACACACACAAAAAAAAAAAAAAAAAAAAAAAAAAAAAAAAAAAAAAAAAAAAAAAGTATTTAATTGTGATGAAGTGTATGCTCTGGTGGTAATTTCCCTCGACACCCCTTTTTCCCCTTTTCTTTTCCCATCTACTATTACACTTTGGTTATTTATTTATTTCATGTCAGAATCATATTGTTACACAATTACAAACATTATATTGTACTAGACCAAAACTTAGCCACTTCCAGTGTATTTTCTGAGCCTCATATAGATTATCTTCAAAGCAGGATGTTGGACACAGTCAACACTGGAGCCATGTGCTGTACAGTCTGATCTTCTCTGCAGTCGTACTTGATGTCATTGATGTCTTCATAGACCCATCTTGCTAGGTTGACTTTGGATCTTCCCACTCCTGATCTTAGCATATTCAGAGACTTCCATATCAACTATCCTTTGTTGTAGCCAGTTGGTAAAGATTCAGACAATCTTCCCCAGCCATAAGTAACAGGAGACATAGCTTCCCCCAATTGTAACCTGGCTTTCTCAATTGTAATAGTAAGTTCCTGTGATGTTCATAGGAAACTTTTCCTGGACTTCAGTGTTTGCCTGTGTGGTAAATGCCCATTTATTGGATGAGTTCTTTCATGATCTACTTTCCTCCTTTCCTTGTTCGCTGCTATTTCTCTTCAAATGAAAGGTGGTGCTTTTCCTGCAAGGTGATGGAGCCATTCAACTGGAGTGTACTTTAAACAGCCTGTAATGATTCTGCAAGTGTCATTAAGTGCAATGTCCACCTATTTGGCATGTGTTGAGTTTTACTATTCAGGACAGGACAGGTATACTCTGCAGCCAAATAGCACAGTACCAAGGCAGAAGTTCAGATGGTTTCAGGGTGGCTACCCCGCTGTGATCCAACCAGTTTTCTTAGGAGATTGTTCATAGTGGAAACTTTCAGCTTAGAATTCATGCAGTCTTAACTGAATATAAGAGATCTGTCAATGGTCACTCCTACATATTTTGGAGTGTTGAAGTGTTCCAGTTCAACCTCCAACCATGTTACTTTTAATCTCGAGTGGCATCTTTATTCTTCCAATGAAATACATATACTTATGTCTTCGCAGGATTTTGTTTAAGCTGGTTTGTGCTATAGTATCTTGAAAAACCTTCAAGAGTTTAGTGAGGGTTTATTTATTTATTTAGCTTGTGGCCATTGCACAAAAATTAACATTAACATTAAATTACAATTAAAATTCAAAATTAACATGGTGTAGCCAATCTAAAGCTTCATTTGAAATGTTAATAAAATCTATCGGTGATCCCCTGAATGCTAGAAGTGGGCAGTCAAATGTCACGTGACAGATGGTTTGTTTCTCCTCACCACAGTCGCATCTCGGTGAATCTCTCATTCCCCATGTATACAAAGATGAAGCAGATCTTCCATGACCAGTCCTAACTCTGTTAAGAGCTACCCAGGTCCTGCGAGGAAGGTCGAGTCCCTTTAGTGCCTGTTGACTGTCGAACAGGGAGTGCCATTCTGGTGGGGCTGAGGCTATCCACTCCAATTTCCAAGCTTCTCTCCCATCAAAATTATCAGATATAATCTGTTTTACAGTTTTTACACTTGGATTTCTCGATTTAAGTCTCACAAACATATTATCCATGTCGTCATGGATGGGCAGATCCAAGTTATCACAGATCTTATTATACTGGGCAATTAGGAGATTGTGTCGTCTTATCGTAGGTGGTTCGATGTTGCACAAAACAGGTAGCCAGTACAATGGAGTGGTCTTAATACATCCGCTAATTATCCGCATTGTCTGGTTTAAAACTGTGTCGATCTTTTTGACGTGGGCGCTATTTATCCAGACAGATGAACAGTACTCAGCTGCAGAATATACAAGGCTCAGTGCTGATGTGCGGAGTGTAGAGGCGGATGCTCCCCAGGAGGTGCCAGTTAACTTCTGCAGAATATTATTCCTGGTTCTTAGTTTTGCTGCAAGGTTGTTTAGATGTTTATTGTACGACAGGGTGCGATCCATTACGACTCCCAAATACTTGGGGAAGGGGTTGTGTCGGATGGGAGTGCCATCAAGAAGAACGTCAAGTGAGAGATTCGCCGCCCGATTGTTAAGATGGAAGACACTAGTTTCCGTCTTGCTGGAACTGGGTACGAGACGCCATTTCCGAAAATAGTTGCTCAGGGTTTTGAGGTCTGCTGTTAAACTATTTTCAATTTGCTGAACGTTATCAGATTGTTGTACTACTGCCAGATCGTCGGCATAAGAGAACTGTCTGGATTCTGTTTGGGGAATGTCAGAAATATAAACATTAAAAAGAAGTGGGGCAAGAACTGAGCCTTGAGGCAGACCATTATTCACTCTTCTTACTTTGCTTATCTTATTGTCTGAAACAACCTGGAATGTTTAGTGAGGGTGCTCTCCACTGATTCAAAGTCTTTGCTCTCATCAGCATACTGGAAGCCCCCTACTGTTGAGGGATATATGCTGTTTGAACGCCCACGTGCAATACTGATTATGCCGCCCCCTGTCTAACTACAGCCAGTGGTGTACGAAGGAATTTTCAGCGAACCGGGTCATGAGATTACCGATTGCCGCCCCTTCAAATATTATTTTGCTCCATCCAATGTTGCCTGAAGCAGCAGTTGAGCAAAAAAAAAGGTCACTGCTACATAAATTTACGCTCCCCTGGACGCCTTGCACACCTGCTTATGGTGGCCCTGTTGGTATATATGTTAAACAATGCTGGGTCTAGCATAATTCCTTCGGACAGACCATTCTTCTGTAACCTCCAACAGCTATGCTGTTTAGAAGTTAATGAAGAATCTATGATTATGCAGAAGAGTAGCAATGAATGTACTAAGGCTGAATTTACTGGTCATGTTGTAGAACTTGACTAGCTGTAGCAGATGGTTGACAGTATCATACGCTGCTGACAAATCAACAAATACTACTCCTATCACCTTATGAGCTTTGAATCTGCCTTTTATAAACTGCGTAAGATTTAGTAGTTGTCCTGTGCTGCTTTAACCTGGGCAGAATCCAGCTTGTTCAGGTATAAACAAAGGATCAACAACAGTCAAGAGCTGTTCTAAGATAATTCTTTCAAGCAGTTTGTAAAAGTGACATAGAAGTGCAACTGGCCTAAAATTCTTTGAATTATTTCCAACTTTGACAGGTTTAAGCAAGTCAATCACTCAGATCTTCCTCCATATCTCTGGAGTTTGACATCTGCTCATACAGTTGTTAAAGAGCTGAAGGATTCATTTCTTTGTTGTTAGACCAAAGTGCTTAAATGTCCTCTAGGCCCACTAATTTTCCATTTTTACTATTTCTGGCAGGCTTCTCTAATTCTTCCATATTGAATGGTGTTGTGAGGTCATTATTCTCTTCTTGCTCTGCATTTCGCAGTATGGGCATTTTGGATTTGTGATTAGATTTCCAATTTAGTAGTAGTTGGTGGGCTATTTGGTTGATAGTTAAATTATGATGCACATTGGTCTTAGTTGGATCATTGTGTAGATGCTTCTGAAGTCTCCATGCTTTATGGCTGTCTCTTGTGAAATTTAAGTCTTCAACAGTTTTATTCCTCTGATTCCATTTTGTCTCTCTAATAGTGGAAATGAGTTTGTTTCCTACTTCCACCATTGCTTCACCAAATGGATCTTCTGTAATTGCTGTATTCTGTAAGTAGTGCAGCTTGATCTGATGTGAGATCAGGAATGTACAATGTCTGACATCCATGGGAGATAGACGTTCTAGAACATCTCTTTACAGTTGGGGGCGCTAATGACCCGTCGTCGACGCACCCTAAAACTCAAATAACAACAAACAAACGACAGTCTTTACAGTTGTGGTGAAGATGTCATAGGATTCTGGTGTTTGTTCTATTGAAAGTACATCGGAATTCATCAATTCTGAAAATTCTGACCAATTTGCCTTTTTGTTGTACCTTCAACAGAAATTACTTCCTGAGTTCTAACTGCAGCACATAGGTGACATAGTACTAGCCTGCGCTGTGCGTTTGGTATTGGTGAACAGACAGATTTAACACATTGGTGGCTGATACTGAATACGAGGTCAGGGTTGAAACCTGGCCTCCACTGACCACTGCAGGTAGTTTTTCATCATGGATTAGAGAAAGGTGACTTATTTCAGCCCATTCTTGTACTGCTGCCCCATTCTCATCTTCATGGTCATGGCCGCAAACATTGCTATGACTGTTGAAATCACCGATTACAATCTGTGTGTGTTTATTATGGAAACTGGGTGTTTTTTTTTTTACTTTTATTACAGCACAAAGTGTTTTATAAAGAGTGGAAATGGTACAGTTCACCATTTCTAGAGCGAGAATTTCTATGTAATTTTGTTCCATGAATGTAGTGGACATTACTTGTATATCAAGATGGATATAGATAGTACTTCTGTATTGCTTATGAGGTCTTTCTATGGCGAGATAGCTTTTGTGTGTCTCCTGTAGGCACTGATGTTGAATGCATAGATCTTGTAGCAGCTCGTCCTTGGCTGCTGACATTCCTTCTATGTTTAATTGTGGCCCTGAAAAGGATTCGGATAATAATGTTTCTGGTGTGAAAGGATCAGCCATCAGGTCACCCTCTGATAATTCGCACTTTAAATTCTTTCAGTGTTTTTAGTAAATTATTTATCATTTCCTTTGGTAATCTATTCTAATGCTTGACCCACTTACCTACAAAAGAAAAGGTTCCCACACTGGTTTGCCTGAAATCGAGTGCCCGCTTGTGGTCATGGACATCTCTTCCTCTTGACACTCCTCTCTTAATTCTCCCACCAATGTATTTTGATGCCTCATCACTGATATGCACCTTGTACACTCCTGTGACTCCCTTTTCCCTCTTTCTATCCATCAATTAATCCCACTCCAGCTCCTCTTGTCATATCACTTACTGATTGTGTAATTTCCAAAGGCAAATCTATCAGCCCTTCTTTGCATCCCCTCCAATGCTTGTATTTATTTCCCAAAATTTGGGTCCTATACTACACCACCATATTCAAACAATGGTCTAACCAAAGTTTTGTAACCCAATTTCCTTAATTCTGTATTACATCCCCTCATCACTCTTTCCAACAAGGATTTTGAAACCTTTACTTACTATCTGTCTGCTGTGCCCTATTCAGCTGAGTTTGTTATTAAATATTATGCAGAGTTATTAACATTTCAGGTCCTCAATAAGCAATTCTTTAACCACTTTATAATCATAATCAATCTTTAGCTGTTTATCTGTGTACCTAATAAGCTGAATTTTCTTTGTATTTATCTTCATCCCACATTTACTCACCCAGCTAGATAAATGCTTAAGGAACTTAAAATAAAAATTTGTAAATGGGTGAGGAATTTAACATTCCAATTATAAAAGAATATATATATATAACAACAATGTACAGGAAAATGCTTTAAGGCAATAAAACTAAGGAAGGATAAGGAAATGAGATCCAACACTCACCACAGATGAAGGCAGCTTGGGAGGATGAACACAAAAAAAGATAGGAAAAGGGGGGAGGGGGGAGAGGCGCAAATACTTGATTCATAATAACTGAGTGACAAAATATATATAAATATAAGCAATATAAATAGTAAATATAATAAGTGCTGTGTCTGGTGGGAGGGATTTACTGGAGATTAAAGCCTGGAGGATGTCTGGTGTCCAGGATATTCTGATATGATAGTTCCCATCTACGTATTTCAGAGGAGGTTGTGTTATCAGGGAAATCTCGGATCACCCTAACTGAGAAACAGTTGTTAAAATTATTCAGTTTGTGAGAACTGGCAAGTTTTGTGATTATCAATCTAATATTTGCACTCCCCCCTCCCCCCCCCATTTCCCTATATGACCATCTTTGCCGTCCAAGCCATTCACCAGACAGCCGTCATTGTGCACACTTCTGCAAGAATAAGGCTATACGCCAAAATATTGTGCATATTTTGTTTTTGTTCTTTTTTATGTTCATCATCTCCAGTCACCTTCATCTGTGGTAAGTGTTGGGTCTTATTTCCCTATCCTTCCTTAGTTATACACACATATATATAAATCAATGGTGTTAAGTAGTGAAAAGGAATTAAATTAGGATAGAGAAATAAGCCACCACTTACCTTTCGATGATGGATGTGCGGTGCAAACACACAGAAAAAACAAAAATACAACTGATAAGGAAATTTTCAGGACGAGCTCTTTGTCAACAGAAGAATGTTATGGTAGGAGGGTGATGTGTGAGACTGCTTTCTGTGAGGCAGGGACCCATCATGTTGCATATTTAGTTTCTCCCCGAGAGTGTCATCTTCTTCATTCATTTTTCCACTATTGTAAGTAGCCAAAACCCTGATTTTATCCTTTTTTTACTACACCAGAAGTCTACCCCAAGTAACTGTTGGTCATGATCTGTAAACACCAGTGAACTGTAACTAGTCTTTGCTAACCAGCATGAATACCCCTCCACCAGTTGCTTCTCTATCCCTGCAGTAAACCCTGTAACCATTGGGGAAAACTTCATTGTCTACTACTACTTCCTTTAACCAAGACTCTATCCCTATAACTACTTCTGGATTGTGTATCTATCAGATTTTCAATTTCTAAAATAATAATAATAAAATCTGGATTGCAAAATGGCTACATGGCTTTAGGCATTGATATTCATGTAAATCCCAGTGAGCTATGTCCGATATATTTCTTATGAAATTGACAAGTTGATACTTTTGTAGCACTGGATCTCTCCAAGTGTTTTACAGAGTGAACTACAGAATGGAGCAAATAAGGTAAAAATCATTGGAGTGGGTGAAAAAGGGACTTGCTGTGTAGAGGAATTCTTTATAGTCAGAGAAGGTTTGGGGTAAGAAATGTCCTGTAATAAGAGGCGGAAAATGGGAGTGCCACAAGACACTGTAGTTGGAACATTGTTGTTTGCTATTCTAATTAATGATTGTGTTTAATGGTTTATGGTCAGAGGTTGTTTTCTTTTAACATTGTTATATAATTTTATTACAAGGGGAGCAACTATGAGGAGTTCTGAACAGGGTATCGAGTTTGATATTTAATGAAAATAAATGCCTAGACGAATCATCAGATATGACAGACAGATTTGATTTTTTTTTTGATTTTTTATTACTAAGGATGGGGGAATTACTTGTTGAAGAATAGTAAGTGTAAATGTTTGGCATAACTTTTGATAATAAATTCAGTTGGGTAGGGTACATTGGCCTGGTGGTAGGGAGATGTTGCAAAATCTTTCATTTGTTGGAGAGAGTGATCAGGGAACATACCACAGAAGTGGAGGAATTGGGTCAGAAAATTTTAATTTAATTGCTTAACTGCAGAATTATAGAAATATGCCCCTGAAGAATCAACAGAAATCCTGCAAAAACAAACAGAAGAAATTTGGAATGATGAAACTGCACTTGGAGATTGAAAAACGGCTTCGATCCACCCATCGCATAAAAAAAGGCGGTAGGGAGAGCATTAACAACTACAGAGGAATCTCCCTGCTTCCGGTAATCTATAAAATTCTCTCACTTGCTATCCTGGAGAGATTAGAGTCCCAAGTTGGGCACCAACTAAGCAAATACCAAAGGGTCTTCACATAAAGTCACTCAACTGCTGTAAAGATCCACAACCTCAAGACAATCATCAGATACTAAACACTCACGACAGAAAAATATCTGTCAGTGTTTGTGGACTTTAAGAAAACTTGCAACTCAATAGACTGGGAGATGCTATTAAACATCCTTAATGAATTTAGAGTTGACCTAAAACTATTGGTTATAATTAGATCCACCCAGACAAACACAAAATCAAAAGTTAAGTTTTTAGGATGCATGTTGGATTCTTTTGAGGTCACAACTGATGACAATCTGTCTTCACTACTTCTTGTAATAAGAAAGGCGTTATGGAAAGGGGGGGGATGTTTATAAATTTTAATTTATCTAAAGAATTGAATTTTGGGTTGGCAAGAATCTCATAGCAGCCAGATCGCAAGGGAACTGACATTGATATTTATTTTTTTAATTTGGCTTTTACACCACTAGGCACATTTAAATTTACTGTTAACATAAAATCACTGGAATATCAAACACAAAGCCTAGACGTTACAATTGGCCGATTTATCTAAGCAATCAATTAAATGAAATTACATTAATGTGATTCGGAAATTATCTAATGAAGTTAAATTATTAAAAGATGACAAATATGCACAATATGAAGTGATAACAAATATCAGCAATTAAAACATAAGTACAGGTACATGAAAAATGAATCTCGGTGGCAGTTAAATTAAAGAAAACATTCCACAACACACAATGTTCAACAAAAGAAGCCAGTTAGCTCAGAACTGGATCTGCTTGGTGAGCATAGGTCTCCGTCTCAAGTCGCTTACGGGTCTGTTGCAATCTCAAAAAACCCAATGATTCATGAACAGGCGAGTGCACATTACCATCTCGTATACAGCATCACTGGTGGTTGTCGCACAGCCTGTCTGTGCGATGTCGATACAGCGAGCAGACGAGGGTTACCAGCCTGCGACCATAGGACGGTTAATGTCTGACGCACCTCAGGTTGAACCGTCTTGGACTGCTCCCAAGCCAGAAGTGTCTCCTGCACTTTTGGGAAAGGTGGCTTACTCCTCTCGGCGTAGAAACATGCCAGGGCAGAAAGAATAAGTCCTGATTTAACTTAAGAAAACCCTGAGGCCACGTTTCATTGTCGCGTTAGGCTTTCTAGAAATCACGTGATGTCGCAGCACACTCAGATTCACGGCAATTTTGCGAGCGTTCTCCCGTGCGTCTGTCTTTGGTGGGGAAGGGGAGAGCTGGCCTTCATAGCTCCACTATACAAGTCAAAGGACGACATGATGGCCTTGACCGGTGACACTCTGCCTGTCCATTGTCCCTAGGCGTCACAGTGGTGGGCTAACGGTACTACTTCCGCCCTTTGGTCGAGGTCTGCAGCCCTTGCTTTAAACAGAAATCTTACACTGGCATATTTGCGCTCAGTCCTCTCCCATAAATACCCTTGCATATTAATTTAGTCATATACAATTTGGGCTGCCCAAGATCAGTTTAATTAATCTAATCTAGGCCCTAAATAAAATTAATATTAAAATAATTTGAAATATATAAATTGTTGTGTGGCATAATAATGTCCTGCTACAAACTCGAAAGATCGTTCGGATCTGGTGAGCAAAATTAAAGGAAACTGACTACCGTCCATTGAGAATGTGAACTAAATCTAAAGGGATCACTATACGCACTCTATCTATCTTTTGCTGACAACAACTCTATCCTACCAAATTACTAAAGAACTGCTAGGATCCAAATTGATTTGCTGAAAGAAATAGCCAAAAAATAGGAGAAAAAAAAAGAGTGAAATATTATTAGAGGAATCCTGTGTTCCAATGGCATCCATCAAAAGAGATCCAACAAAGATGTATACAGTAAAATATAGAAAATCATCAAAACAATCCGCAATAGACAGACACAATTCTATGGTCACCTCAAATGAATGGAAGGAAACAGGATAAAAAAAACCCCTTTAATTTATTTAATTTAAAACCCTAAACTTTAATACCTTAGTTTGTAAATTTGGAGAAAACCTTCATTTTATGGGATCAAAACGTGAATGTTCTTTCAGAAGAAGTTAATAACAAGAGGGGCAAACTGACTTGAGAATTCCAAAATAAGCTGCAATTCCCCTTGGACAGAAGATTACAAACAGGCTAATTAAAAATTGTACCCACCTACTTTTGCCCTCTACAAATTTAAATTTTTCAATTTTTATAGTAAATTATTCATCAATTCTCTTGGTAACTTATTCCAATCCCCTTACCTAAAAAAGAGAATCTTCCCACACCCTTGTGCCTGAAATCATGTGTCAGCACGTGGTTATGATCATCTCTTCCGTTCCATGCATTACTTTTAATTCTTACACCAATATGTTTCCATGCCTCATCACCAATATACACCTTGTACACTGCCATGAGTCTCTTCACCCTCCTCCTTTATCATACTGTTTACTGATTCTATTCTGCAGACAAATCTAATAGCCCTTCTTTCACCCCCTGCAACTCCTGTATTTGATACCCAAAATATGGGTCCCCTCCTCCCCTGCCTCACCACCATAGTCAGTCAATGGTCTGGGATTTGTAACCCAGTTCCTTTACTTCTCTCGTACATCCTCTCATCACTCTCTCCAAAAAGTGAAGGATTTTTAAACCTTTTTCTATTACCTGTCCAATATGTGCTGCGCAGCTGAGCTTGTTATCAAATGTTATACCAAGATATTTACATTTCAAGTCTTCAACAAGCAATTCTTTCTTCAGCTTATTATCATAATCAACCATTAGGTTTTTTTTTTATCTGTGTATCTAATAAGCTGACTCTTCTTTACATTTATCTTCATCCCATGTTTAGCAACTGAGCTAGATATCCTGTCCAGACCACCCTGCAGCTGTTTACAGT
Organism: Vandiemenella viatica; assembly: GCA_031002005.1. NCBI lineage: Eukaryota > Metazoa > Arthropoda > Insecta > Orthoptera > Morabidae > Vandiemenella > Vandiemenella viatica. The sequence goes on along the minus strand of CM061918.1, from coordinate 4,213,310 downwards.
CCTCTACAGTTTTGATCCTTTTATATAGCATTATGTCATCTGCAAACAACCTGACTTCTGGTAGAAAACCATCAACATAATTCATTAGAATAATGAATATCAATGGTCCCAATATGCTACCCTGCAAATATGTGTTATTAATCTTTTTTCCAGTTATACCTGGTAAATTTAAATCCCCACCAATAATGATAAACATGTATTTGCCTCACACTCTAGTGTAGAAAAAAAAATATTATTTCGGCTCCCTTATTTGTATAAAATCCCAAATGATATAAATTTATAAACGTTTTATTTACGATATTAGATTCTTGGTTGACGAAACACAAATATTTAACCATAGCAAAAATTTCTTCCAAATGTATTTCAGAAACTTTCACGGAATTAATAGGGGTGCAAGATGTTGCTATTTTGGACAATAATTTTCAAAGGACACAATTATTATTACACGCAGATTGCAGGACTGGACGGTTGGGGTAGTCCTGGTAAAACTGCATATTGACCGCTAATAGATTTCCCCGTAATCACAGACCTTCACATCAGCGCGGTCGGAAATTGAAGCTATGTAATAAAGCGCACGCGGATCATCGAACACGGGTCCGGAAGTAATTAGCTCTCTGACCGAATTTTTTTAAAATGCAAACAGCGCCCGAAAAAGAAAAGGCGTGGTTTTGCGAATACGAGTGTACTGCGTCGTAATGATTCAAAAACACATCGATACTAATTTAATCAATAGCTCTGTTCTCATAAACGTTGGCCAATTAATTCTGAACATATTTTCTGAATTACAGCAGCGAGTGCTATGCTCCATATATTTGCTTCAACAGTTTTGTCAAAATGTTTAAGCAACTGTAAAATTTGAACAAAATTAGGTTTCATTAGAAGTTTAGCATGAACTAAAAACTGTACCACAAATTATTGTATGCACGAAATTCAGACAGCTATATAATCTTATATAAAAATAGACGTGTGTTTTCATATATTTCACTTTTCAGCCAACAATACATAGCACAGATCACTGATCTTTGTGTGTAGAAGTAGCAAGGAGTTTCCTGTCGTGCACAACGCTGGCCGAATGTCGATAGCTGTGGGGATGTGGGAGTATGATGGTTAAAAGTAGTCGATGCAGGGCATTTTCGTATTGCGTTGAATTAAGTAGAGCATTAGCTTCAAAAGAATCACTTGGCATTCCTACAAAAAGCGTCGTTCTGTGAAATCGGTAAATTGCATTTAAACGGAATAATAAAAAGTTACCGCTTTCGATCGCGATAAAAATGTGTTGGTAGTGTTTTTCAGTAGTATATTATGATTCTTTCAGTCTCTCGCTTTATTTTATTTTTTAAATTGAGGTGTAGATTTAACTAGGCCTAAATAACAAAGTGACAAAAACTGAAGCCCCAAACACGGATTCTATTGTCATATCGCTAATCTGTGACGCAGTTTTATATTCCAAACAATTCACACACAGAAACTACCTTTCAATGTGATATGAGATATAAAACACGCACAAAGAAATGTCGATACGTATTTTGGTCCGTGCAAAGCCGACGGGAGATGAGAATGTCAAACGAACTTATTGCTCTTCAGTGATTGGGGTTGACAGAGAGAGACCCTCACCTGTCTCTCGGCTCTCGCGTGAGTTTATTTGGCGCCCCGTAATATCGACTTCTGCCCGCTGAAGAAAATGCTCTAATACCATTGCTGCCACCCGGAAAACACGAGACTCATAAACACTCTCCCAGTCCATTACCGCGCATGGAGGAAGGAAATATATGGAGACGACGCAAGAGACCTTCATTACGCAGTGAAGTGAAGCCGGGCGGAGGAGGAGTTTGGGGGGGGGGGGGGCATGGCTGCTTCCATACAGACACGGGGAATATGTACAAAAACCTCAAGGGTACTCTAGGATAAACGTGACGCCGCAATCTGGTGATGGATTATTATGTAACTCGATGAGACAAATAAAAAATGAAGAATAAATGTTTTTGATATCCTACTTAGTTTTCGAGATGTTCTGTCTCAAACGTGAAATGTTTTTGGTTGAAATTCAGAAGAAAACATTGGTCAAAGTCAAATTTGATGATGGATTCTTATTTAGACGAGACAGATAAAAAATAAAGAATAAAAATCTTCGATATCTCGCCTAGTTCTCGAAATATACTGTATCAAAAGTGAGGTGTGTTGAGTTGAAATGCAGAAGAAAAATTTCGCAAAAGTCAATAATAAAGAAAAAATAAATAATAAAAATAAGGAATAAATTTTTCTGATATCTTGCTTAGTTTTCGGGATATACTGGTCTTGGGTTGATATGCGGCCTGGACTAAAATTTAATTCTGCCAAAGCCACAATGAATTACATGGTGGACATGCAGAATGGATATTTCAGTTTTTTTTACTACCACTTGTGGTTAGGTTGAAATGAGGCCTAGACCAGGGTAAAAATAGTTATTTTGTTACCATACATCGTAAGCTTAATTGGGAATAGCTGGAAGTGGAAGTAGTTTCCATCGCGATACATGTTTTGTCACTAACTTGGTTCTTATGAAATTAGTAACAGTAATAGATAAATTCTTTGTCCCTTATGGAACAACAAAACCATTCTGGTACAAACTGCATTTAGACCTAACCACACTCTCCATTATATTGCCGCTACAGAATCAAACTATGTAGACATACCCACACACGCGTATTTGAATCGCAAACTGTATTTGCGGTAACAACATCGTTTGCTTCATCAAGATTCCTAGATTGCATAGCATAATTTAACTCATTTAATTTCATCATACATTGTCAGTATAAACTGCAACGTGACGAAAGAAAGCACAATACTAAATTCACTGAATCGTGATGTAAAAGACACCCCTTTAAATCTCATTTTCAACACTCGTTAAAAAGTAATGCTAGTCTATTATGTGCAAAATAGCAAGGTATGCTGATTTTCTACACTACACCAACAAAAATTTGAGAACAAAGTCATCCCATTGAGAGCTATAACTAAATATTTATAGACAGGCAGCGAAGTTTGCAATTCATACCGCCCACTTCCACAACGATAATTAGAATTCAACTTACTTATGAGATGATATTCCAGGTTCTTTCTTCTCTTGCCTATTTGTGCAACCGTTTGCAGCACAAGACGGCATTATAAAACACTTATACACATTACAAAATGAAATGATCACAGCATCTAACATAATGTGAACATCGCATTTGTTTGGAATCGCAATATCGCCGCTGCCGTCACTGCGCGAGAGTTTAGAGCCTGCTTCAAAGATTTAACGTCACTTCTCCTCCATGTTACCGCGTGCGGAAAGACCTCTGCGAATCAGCCTTTTCCGTACAAAGAAATTAATCTGCAATTACATTATTATCTCTGGAAAGCAGCTTTGTCCAAAGGGAAATGCGATAAAACATTGTGGTTGGGTCACAAAGCTAGTGTACGCTATTGATCAGTTTCAAACGTGAGAAGCTGAAAATGTCCAGACTCTCTTTCCGCCAGACGAGTTGCTATTTTTTCTTGTACACTGATTACTGCCGCTATGAAGGAGAAGGGATTATACTAAGCGGATCGCGTGAAGCACTTAACATTGTTATCTTGATGTTAAATTCGGTAAGTGGTGGTCGTTGTTAAAGATGACAAACTACTTGCACCGACCTCTACCGATCGTGGGGGTGAGCAATGGCACTTGGAGTAAATTCTTCACTGGTGTCCAGCCGGATAGAGTCATAGAATGACGACGTTTCAACAACCTTCTCGGTTGTCTTCATCAGGTCTATTTTAGATATTACTTCTCGAAATCACTGTCTTTTGGTGATTTCGAGAAGTAATATCTAAAATAGACCTGATGAAGACAACCGAGCATGTTGTTGAAACGTCGTCATTCTATGAGACTATCCGGCTGGACACCCGTGAAGAATTCACTGCATCAATATGCCGGGAACGTCTCCATTTACATAATAGCACTCGGGTTTCGTATTCGGGAGGACGCGGAAGTTCCTTTTCGAGGCAGAATCTGGTGGACAACAGCTGTGTCGGCCGGCATGGAACGGATTAGGGAGCACTAAAGAAGACGGGAGTCATCCATCCGGTTGAGGAAATTTCGCGAGCACGAAGTTTTTATTTTATTTGCGTGTTATCAAGAGACAACATCCACAATTTTAGGCCCTTTACGGTAGTTTTAGCCACATCTATACTTACAGGTAAAATAACTCCAAAACCGGAATAAAGCCTTTATATCTATTATCTAAACACTAACCTCGGACAGGCACCTCGCCCATAACCCACCGGCCCGTAATTTAAGGGAACTGTGTGACCTGTGCGTAGACATCTGGTGCCTGACAACTCCAGAAACCTAACAAGGACTTTTCGAATCCTTGCCACGCCGAATCGCTGCTGATTTGCACTCCAAAGATGGACCAAAACACTAATAAGGGGGCATCCATAAATTACGTGAGGTGAAATAGGGGGAGGGGGGTCCGGCGAAATCTCACCAGATCTCACCAGGGGGGAGGGGGGGGGGGTCTACGGAAATCTCACGTGAGATTTTGCGAAAAATTTGGGGACAGTAGAGCCATAAAAAAGGTCTACAATTTGCGCCAAAGTCGATTTTAGGATGGTATTTCGTCAAAAAAAAAAAGTCTACAAAAGTTTCGAAGGCGATTTCTAGGGGGGGTTCTCACGGACCAGATCTCACCAGAGGGGGGGGGGGTCTGGCCAGATCTCACGAAATCTCACCAGGGGGGAGGGGGGTCCAGAAATCCGGAAAAACACCTCACGTAATTTGTGGATGCCCCCTAAGCAGGTGGTAGTAATGTTTTGGCTGATCGGTGTATTAGGCGGGCTTACGTGGCATATGTATTCGAGTCAGATGTTTCAACTGTGTTCTGTGTCACTGTTATTTTAAACTAAAAGAAATGAATTTCCGAAACAATGAATTAAAAGTATGGATCAAACTTAGTTCGCGATACATTGAATGTATGCATACGAGGGTAATATACGTTACGATTATCAAAAGGCAATGTTAAGTGGAGGTTGCAGTTAGGTTGAAAGGCAGTCAGAAACAATGATAAATGACACATTTTGTTACAGCATAATTCACTAAGAATTTAATTTGATAAACCATTTAAGTTCCTTTCGTAAGGGCCATATCACTGAAGTTATTACTTCAAGGACATGGGAGAGCTTCCATATTTAACGTGCTGAATGTGGCATGCATCAGGAATAAAATTGATGTTACGTGGTGTAACATAAGGTTGTTGGATTCCTAGTTTATTTTTAATTTCATTATTGCCGACCCCGGCAGCGTAGGGGATAGCGTGCTGGCCTCGCGTTGCAGGGGTCGCCGGTTCGAATCCGGCCTCGGGCGTGGGTGGCTTTAATTAAATATTGTCTTTGTCTTGTATCGTCAATACCATACAGAATCTGTAATACTTTAGGTGACTCAATACGCACTTGCAAACTAAAAAATTACATAGCGTTGGCTGTGTGGCCTCGTAACCAAATTACGACTATATCGCTATATAAATTACAACCGAAATATGTACAACATTACAAAAGCAAGGTTATTATTATTGTATAGTAACAATTTCATTTAGTTAAACAAAGAAATGAACTGCCCGAGTACTGAGTCATCAGTCATGTTTTTGCGAGTTTAGAGGCCAGTATTGTATATATATTTATTATTATTATTATCCATGAAATATTTACATCCATCTCCAGCAGGGATCTATAGAACAAGATTATTAAATAAATGAATAAGATAATGACCAAAACATTCAACAGACCGACAGGTAAGGGGTGGCTGGACAGCTAATGAACAATTGACTTTTTATTGAAGCGGGAGAGCGAAAACCATTACAACATGTAGCGAACGCGTCGCACAAGAAGTGTACGCCTGGGTGTATCAGCTGCACGGCCAGCCTAACCTAATTTGAACAGGCGCGGCATAGATAGAGGCAGCCCGATCCGACACAAAATTACGCTGCGAAACTTGACGTTCCTGGGTGCACAGCGGCGAGAGCGTATACATCAGGTATTACATCGCCTGCTGAGTGGCCGAAGTCTGGAGACTAATTGCACCGCGCGGGAGACGAGCTGTGCACCGACGCGGAACAGTGACCCGAGCGTCTCTGCTCAGAGCACGGCGTCGACGCTGGCGTCAGGTCGCTGGAGCGAGACGACTCGGTCCGCTGATTAACGTCCCAGGAGTTCTGCGACGCCGGCCGTATTGGGTGCGGTGCCATGCACGAGGCTCGCATCGTGTCCTCCACTCTGACCGCCTAGCTGCCTGGAGACAGCTGGCGCAGGTAATGACTGCGAGGCGCGGTACTGGCTGAGAGGTCGCTCTGACACGTGATTCAGCCACGCACGAGTGCCGTGGAGCGTACTTGCCTTCCCACGTCGCGAAGGTGACTAGCTATCGAGATGCTCCCTGGTGACTTGTGGTGGTAGCAATTATTTCGTCGCCTGACTTCATACACAATATATTCTCAATCGGCGTGGTTTTTGTGTCCACTGCTCAGCCTACCTGCAAAAATATTGCTTCTTCCATAACTATAGGGGACCATCCACGAATTACTTGATACAAATTTTTTATTAATATCCTCCCCTTCCCCCCTTTTCTTATCACTCAAAGTGACATTCGTGTTGCCCTACCCCCGACACCTTGTAGCTACAACATCCATGTTGAAATATAATTTACTTTTTTTTATTATTTTAGGACACCAGTTAGCTGTATCCAAATAATTTCACTAGCGTTAATCACTTTTGCTTTATAGTCTCGAGTTTTATACTTCGTAGCGAAAAAAATAATGTCTGGGAATTTAATACCCTAAGTGAAACGACATTTAGGGCAGCTTAATAACGATATTCTGAACATGTTTATGCTTAAATAAAAAAAGGAATAGGTACAGATTCTTTGGTTCCTTTTTTTTAAAATGACTTCACGAATAATTAATAATAATTCAAATAAAAAAAAATACTCTTAAAAATTGGTTTTACTTGAAAGAATTCGACAGGCTTATACGAGACTAGCATGCCACAGTCCTGGTTAGTTATTGACAAAATTTCATTTGCTCTGCACACTCGCTGACAAAGACTCGTTTCGTGCTGTTTTTACTTGTTGGCTGCAACCAAGTTTTCACCCTGCGCCAGGTGCTGAAGGGTACTTTCGATTGTGCATGCTTTGCAGGGCTAAACTGAAATGAGCAACGCCTATGTGCAACAATCTGATTTCTTTAAATAGTGTTTTAGTTCTGTTTCCTTTTGTTCCAATTTTGGCACATTTTTTGCATTCCACCGATTAGACGAAAGGTCAGTTTCACCGAAGAAACCTATTAAATTGTAGGTACTACAAATAGTTTTTTTTCTTTCAGAAAATACTTATGAGCCATATCGAGAATTATAGTTGGGTGCGTAGTAAGCAGTGAGATTGAGGGTAAATTCTCCTCCGAAAATCTCTGTTTCAGCGTATATGCCTCTGCCCTCGTGCGCCTACGTATTAGATTCACATGCGATGTCGACTATGGCATGTGCACATGTAGGCGGTATTTTTTTTTTATTCCTTTTCTTGTTTCAAAATTTGGTGGTCAGCTTCAATTCTGAGTTCAGTCAAGTCTTTAATAATGCGTTTATGTTGATCCTCGCTTCTCATAGGTAAGTAATACTTATAACAGAACAAAATATCAGAAATTATTGACATTTTCTTATTATCATCTATTTCTCTTGATGGTTAGAAATCAGTTGTTTATCGACAGACGATACATAATGCGACCATACGTCCCGCGATGGGCGGGACAGTCTCCCTTTCAGGCGGTCTGCCCTGGTGTCCCCAGCGAGAGTAAAAAGTCCCGCTTTCGGAAGCAAAACGACAACTTAATAATAATATTAAGATCTAAAACAGACGATGTGGTTTTTGCCGCCCGGCGGTCGAGTCGATGCTTGGACCATTGCTGACCACGCAAGGATTTATTAGCGGCAGCAAAGATGAAATGTTCGACTAGTTTTCGCTTATTTCCGACTACAGATAAAAAAAAAAAACACTGGGTTGGAACGCTGAGAAAGTTGCCGCTGAAGACCATTTTGCGGAATTATTTCAACTCTTCGGTGCCAACTGTGTGAACTCTGATGTAGCTATTGAGTACGTAAAGTGTCTGCCTGAAAGTAACGCACCTGTCGAAAGAGTTTTTTTCTCTAATAAATAAAATATGGTCAAGTGACAAAACACATTTATGCGTCGCGGCATTTAAAGCCATTTTGGTTACAAAGACTAACATCAACAAATCGTGTAATGAGTTACATTCGTACTTGAAAACTGGACCCAACATTTTGATTTCTTCCGGCGATAAATTCAAAACAACTGCCTAGTTAAACGTTAGATGTCAGACACTAGTGCTAAAGTAACTTAGATAACATGGAAGACATTCTGCTTATTATAAGTGTTCTTCACTTTTGGATAAAAACTAGTAAAATAAGAAAAAAAAAATCGCAGTCTTCCCGCTCTGACGAAAAAGATAAATGGTCACGTTGACGAGACGTCTTCCTGTTGTGGCTAATGGTCTGTGCCACTGAGATGATGTATAAAAGTTTGCAAGTTTGTGTATGTCTCTGTAGCGTGTAAATGTCCTCACCACGAGCGAATCTAAAACACCTTGCACATTATGATTGAAACAACCCATAATGAATAGAACTGGCGTATTTTTGGAATAGGCCTCCCCACAGAACAATCCGCCAGTCAGCTGTAATTAAACTTGTATGTTTTTAATTGTACAGTACTCCAAGCAAAGGAATAACTTTGAGTGGTGATCATCAGATTTTAAATACTTGTGTGGTAATATTAAACAAACACCAGTGAACTTCAGCATTACGCATATGAGACCTGAATATCTTTGTGTGCGGTGGATTCATCGAATCCAATGCACCGAGCGCCAATTTCAAAAAGTAAACTAAATGTTTTTAGGTTAATTTATTTTCGCTTATAAATGAATGCAATTTTTGTCGGCGTTGTTTATTTATAAACGTTTCTCGGGAAACAAACCGAATAATATTAGTATTGATGCACAATATTTCGGCGACTTTAAATCGCGGTCGCCATCTTCAGGTGCAGTTGTAAGTCTTGAATTCAGCCTTGAGCGTGTTGTTTGAAAACGGCAAGGCAACGACAGGCGTTGTTATGTTGCCAACCAGCATCTCAGGCGTCATTAGACGCCCGCGGAACACAAAAAGCTGAGCGTTGGTGACGAGCAGCCTCAATAACAGGAATCCATGCATCACTTATCTGGAATCCACAATCTCTGTTTACCAAATCAGACGCGAGGCGAATTTCAAACGCTTCTTTAATGACGCTGTCCCAGAAGCCTCTCGCATGTGTCAGCACCTTAGTCGCTTCGAAATCGAACCAATGTCCTTCTGCCAAACTATCGGAACTGCTCAGGCGAATTATAGTAAGTTAAGTTAGGTATTTGTATCCTCTTTTTTCGATTTTTTGGGTTTTATTAAGTAAAATTGTCGCCTGATATGCATGAGTATTTGTTTGTTTTTAAATAATTAAATTGTAGACAGATTACACAATATGATAGGACAAAGAAACATAAAGTTGAGAATTACAAGAAAACTCCTTCGTTATATGGCATATTTTTTTTTTTTATCATAAGGATCTTCCTCTGCTTCTGCTCTCCTTGCAAATACTTGTGATGACAAGATAAGATGGTGAACTTGCTCCAGGCTACCTTACTGCTAAGCACACTCTTTCCTACCACCGCGTGGACTACTCTGTGAAACATTTTTTAATTTGGTGTCGTCAGTCTTTAGACTGGTTTGATGCAATCCTCCATCCTTTCCTATCTTACGCTAACCTCTTCATCTCTGCATATGCCTTACAACCCACGTCCTCAATTATCTGTTTCATATATTCTAATCTCTGTCTTCCTTGACTGTTCCCTCCACCAGCAAATTAACCAATCCAGCATGTCTCAAAATATGACCTACCAGCCTGTCTCTTCTTTCTGTAAGCTTCTTCCACAAACTTCTTTCCTCACCTATCATTTCCAGAATTCGTTCATTTCTTACTTTGTCTGTCCACTTAATTTTCAGCATTCTTCTGTAGCACCACATTTCAAATGCTTTAAGTTTCTTTCTTTCCGGTATTCCTAAAGTCCATGTGTCGCTGTGCTCCACACAGAGTTTTATTTCTAATTCCTAAATCAATATCTGAAACTAAAAGGTTTCTCTTTTTCATCAAGGCTCTTTTTGTTAGTGCTATTCTGCGTTCAACATTATTCCTGCTTCGGCCATCGGTTGTAATTTTGCTTCCCAAGTAATAGAATTCACTTACTTCTCCTATACGATCCTATTTTTATATTTAATATTTTATATTTAATCTAGTAGTATTGGTATCATTTCTACTACATTTCATCACCCTAGTCTTGATTTGATTTATATTAAGTCCAAAATCTTCCTTTAGTATTTTGTTCATGGAATTCAGTAAATCCTCAGCCCTTTCTGTTAACAAGACAATGTCATCAGCAAATCGTAACATACTGATTTTTTCTCTCTAAACACTTACGTCACATGGAAATTTTTCTTTTAATTTCTTTATTGCTTCTTATACATACAAGTCGAATATTAACGGGGATAGACCCTTTTAAACTGATGCATGTCTCTCCTGATTCTCTACTTCTATTATAGTCACTTGATTCTTATATAGTTTATATTCTTCTATCTCGATACTTTAGGCCTGACTTCTTTAAAATTTGATTCTTATAAAGATTATAAAATATTTTTCAAACTAAGTATTTTAGATGAGACTACTTTAAAATTTTGAATATCTTGTCCCACTTAACATTATCAAAAGCTTTTTCTAAATCAGCAAATGCCCTAAAAGTATCTTTGTTTTTCTTGATCCGCCCTTCAAGTATTAATCTTAAAGACTGAATTGCTTCCCTTGTACCGCGAGTTTTCCTAAACCCAAACTGATCTTCACCTACTATCTCTTCTACTACCCTTTCCATCCTTCTGTATATTATTCTGGTCAGTAATTTTGAAGCATGTGATGTTAGACTAATGGTGCGATAATTCTCACATTTGTCGGCTTGTGCTTTCTTCGGAAGTGTGAAGATGATAATTTTATTAAAATCAGTTGGAATTTCTCTTGTTTCATAACTTTTTGATATCAGCTTGAATAATCTTTCGATTCCTTCTTCTCCTAGGGATTTGAGAATCTCTGCAGGGATATCATCAATTCCAACTGCCTTATTTGGTTTAAAGTCATTCAGAGATCTATTAAATTACTTCCTCAAAACAGGATCTTCTAAGTCATCATTGTTGACATCGTCTTCCTTTTCCATTACGCTGTTGTTCAAGTCGTCCCCATCATACAGTTTCTCAGTGTATTCCTTCCATCGATTAGCTCTTTCGTCTGAGCTTAAAAGAGGTTTCCCATTGGCAGCTTTAATGTTCACACCTCTTTTCTTAATTTTTCAAAAATTCTGTTTGATCTTCCTATATACAACATTTGCTTTACCTATGATCATTTCCTTTTCTACATCTTCACACTTTTCTTGTAACCATTTTTCTTTTGCTTTTTTGCATTTCCTGTTTATTTGATTTCTAAATTGCCTGTATTGCTCTCTTCCTGCTTCATCCTGAACATTATTGTACCTTCTCCTCTGATCCATTAGTTCAAAATTTCTTCTTTGATTCAAAGTTTTCGGGCGGCTTGTTCCCTAAAGCCTAGTGTTTCATTACCAGCTTTCATTATATCGGTCTTTAATGCATTCCATTCGTCCTCGGTTGATCTCCTTTCAGAGTTACTTCTTAGACCTAAATCTACCATTCTCTTAAATTTCAGCCTGCACTTCATTAGTATAAAATTATGGTCCGAGTGTATGTCTGCTCCTGGGTACGCTTTACAGTCTAGAACTTGATTCCTGAATCTCTGTTTGAGCATGATATAATCTAGCTGATACCTGACTTTATCCCCTGGGCGTTTCCAGGTGTATATCCTTCTTTCAGTGTGTTTGCCACACAAAATTCTCAGCAACCTGCGTCCTTGCTCATTTCTTTCCCCTAGACCAAAAAAACTCCTATAGCATTTCCCTTTTTTCCTTCTCCCACTATTGCATTCCAATCACCCATGATTACTAGATTTTCCTTCCCTTCATATATTGGATTAATTCTTCTATTTCGAGATATATTTACTCTATTTCGTCATCTTACTGTGACGTTTGCATATACACTTGTACTAACGTGAAACATAACAGAATCACAAATTTATAAACGTTTCTCGGGAAATATTGTGCATTAATTCTCATTTGATGCACAAACTGGAGACATTAGGGGTACCGATGAAACTTGTGAAAGGACTCTACTCCCTATTATCGGAGAGGATAATCTATGTCAGCTCAAAGAAAATCGAGTAGGGCCGCGTATTGTTAATCAAGGGTTACCACAAGGAGCAATCCTCAGCCCACTCCTATTTTTACTATACATAAGTGATATAATCCACTCCATCCCAACGAAGATTATCTCACTCCAATTTGCAGACGACGTGGTTATATATGCCAACGATGTGTCACAACAGGAAGTCCATAACCTATTGAACAAGGCAATTACAGCTCTCATCAAATGGCTACACACCAATGGTTTTGAACTTTCACTGGAAAAATCATCAGTAGTCTACTTTTCAAAGAGAAAAATCACCCATGACTCGGACAGTATCCAAATAGGTCCATATAAACTGGCACTTAAGAAACAAGCACGGTTCTTGGGAATGTTGCTGGACAGCCGCCTTAGCTGGTCCCAGCATATCGATCAGCTGATAGCAAAATCGAATTCCCGACTAAATATAATAAGAATGGTGTCAGGTACTTGGTGGGGCTCCCACCCAAAAACGCTCCTACTACTTTACCAAACACTAATTAGATCGCTATTAGAGTACGGTTCCATGTTTTACCAATATGCTAGAAAGGACGCTCTCAAAAAACTAGATAGACTTCAAGCAGCTTGCCTAAGAGCTTGTGTCGGGGCAATACGCTCAACCCCAATTAACGCCCTATTAGTGGAGGCAGGAGAACCTCCCCTTCATATACGGACGATCATATCTTGAGGAAAAATTCATAATGGAAAAATTGGTACTTAATACCCATCAGTAGGAAGGATATGTACGTTTGGATTCAACTAGGTCACGCGCCCCGCCCCCCCCTGCGGCCGCTTCCCCTATAATTAGGCACCTGGCCGACTGTGCGGCCTGTAATTATCTACCTGGCTGCCGGCGCCGCTTACCGTCATTATCTTTTGTAGGTCACGCGCCACGCCGGCGCCACCGGCCTGTCATTATCTTTGTAGGTCATGCGCCACGCCCCCCTGCAGGTGTGCAGGCCGCTTCCCCTATAATTAGGCGCCCGGCCGACTGTGCGGCCTGTAATTATCTACCTGGCTGCCGGCGCCGCTTACCGTCAAGGTCACCCGCCCCGCCCCCCTGCAGGTGTGCAGGCCGCTTCCCCTATAATTAGGCACCTGGCCGACTGTGCCGAATTATCTACCTGGCTCTTTGTAGGTCACGCGCCCCGCCCCTGCAGCCACGCCGGCGCCTCTCACCGTAATTATCTTAGTAGGTCACGCGCCCCGCCCCTGCAGCCACGATGGCGCTGCTCACAGTCACTATCTTGGTGTGCAGACCGCTTTATAAACCACCCGCCTACCGCTTTCTCATCAGTTTGCAGCTATGCCTCGTCTAGTGTTGTTGTTCTCATCTGTATACCAACTCAACGCTGGGGACTCGAAACGTTTGACGATAGGGTTATCGTCCAAACACGAGTTTGAACCTGTTGTTGTTCTGGAAAAAGTGGGACACAATAAAATTGTTTTAACATACTACGAATGGAACGTCCTGATCCAGGAATTGGACGTAGTGTCCCAGTTATTCAACGCCGGCACCGACAGCATCTCACTTGGTGAGCACACCGTCTCCTGCCGAACGATTGCCGGGGTGAAGACTGTTTGTTTCCACCTTAATGACGATCCTGCCAGCGGTGTCTTCTTCGGCCAGTCTACTTGGAGGAACTTCGTCGACGCGCAGCCAGCCGTGACCAACGCCTTGACCATCAAGCAGAAGTGGGGCTACTTGGTGGCACGATATTATACTGAGTTTGTGGACATTCTAGCTAATAAAGTGCTACGAGACTTCAATATGGCTACAGTGCAAAAACTGATTGACATGCACATTAATAATGTTCGAGTAGCTCAAGTGACACCCAGTTCATCATTGGATTATGCGCAATTAAGACTTGAACTCATTGCATATAAAAATTTGTTAGTATCTAATGACGTAAATAATATTGTAATTAAGAATTATGAACCTGGATATGATGTTTGTGGACCTTATTAACTACATGTATGTGAAATGTCTGAATAAAATAACATATATTATTTGATATTATTTCTTTTTATTTCACCCACCATTGGGCAATTAAAAATACATTTTCAGCTGCGCACATAGCATTACAAATAAATGAGCCTTTACAAAGTTTGATCAAATTATTTTTCTTGAGTTCTTGTAGTGGCGGGCATCCTAAATCTTCTATGTTGTAGCAGACTTTC